>JAJJWW010019090.1:0-91616 GCA_023531295.1 Papaver armeniacum | reverse complement strand
CGAGATATCTCCTACGAAACCTTAAACAAACCTTATCTATGCATACATGGTGACATACCGTGTTCGAGACGAAACTCCGGCCGGGCTGAAGCCGACTGCTCTCTAACTCTGGGAACTGGCAAGAACGACGTAATCCATCAACTTACAGTAAGAAATATATCGAACTGATAAGAAGAGATATCAGTACTCAACATCCCAGTTCGAAGATTACTCGTAGTTAAAATGACCATATTACCCTTAATAAGAAATAAAGGTAATAAATATTAACTTGAGATTGTGAAAATTACTAAACTATCCTCATCTCGAAATAAGTAAAGTAAACAACACAAGATAGTTGAAAATGATCATATTACCCTCTTCATGGAAATTTGTGCCATAAATATTATGGAGATTGTGAAAGTGACCTCACTACCTCTTATCGAAAAAAATTAAAGTAAATATTCATGCCATGAAAATGACCATATTACCCTTCTTTGAAATTAATGCAATAAATATTATGAAGACTATGAAAATGACTCGCACCAATGCTTATTGAAAATAAATAAACTAAATATTATAAATTGTTAAAATCACCATATTACCCTTACTAGAAATAAAGGTAATAAATATTATGGAGACTTTGAAAATTACCTGACTACCTCTTTATCTCGAAGTGAGTAAAGTAAATATTACAGAGATAGTGAAAATGTATGTAATTATTTGCAGTATAAGCGCGTATGTGATTGTTTACGAGAGTGATCTTGTCACGCTGGCTACGGCTCAACAATTGAGCATTATTTTTGAGCATTACATTATTGTTTGTACAACTCTTAGTGAAGGGTTGCCATAAAGTTAGTATTAAAGAACCACAAACTTAATGAATATGCAAGAGTGTAGGTATAGTCAGTGGTGCAGACTTCCATCGAGAGGCTGAGGATCAAATCCCCTCATCCTCATTTCTTCTAATCGTATTATATTTTTACTTCAACAACACTTATAAGTATTGTTATACATTTTTAATAAAAAAAGAAAAAAAAGCCAAACTTGTGAACTAAGGATGGCTGATGAGTTAGGACGTCCATGCGAATAGATTCATGTTCGAATCTCCCCTATAACCTCATTTCTTTCCAACATTATATATTTTTACTTCAAACAACACTTATAAGTGTTGTTGTAGGTTTCTATTTAAAAAAAAAAAAAATAAAAACATAACTTGTGAACTTAAAGGATGGTTGACGAGCTACACTTCCATGTAGTGCGGTTCATGGCTCCGAATCTCCCTCTAACATATTTTTCATTATCATATTTTTGTGTTCTTCCACAACACTTGTGAGAGTTGTCATAGGCTAAGTCACTACACTTATAAAGCAGAGTTGTTATAGGCTTAATGTCGTCACAACTCTTTTTCTTAAAGAGTTGTCGTTTTTCTTATCGAAACCCCTTGGTCCTGAAGTGTTGGTAGTGATGATATACGACAACTCTTACTTCGAAAACAGTTGTAAAACATATGACTTTCTACGATATTTAGCAAAGAGTTGTAAAACCCCAGTTGTAGATGTATATTTTTCCTGTAGTGTTGCTTATTTAGCTATCCAAAAACCAATTTTCAACACTCCCCACTTTAACTTGTCCATTGAACAATTTGTAAGTATTTTTGTGGTTTATTTTACGTGATCCATGTTGTTTGATCTTCCAACTTAAACCAGCACTAACAAAGTAAGTTTGTGTTTGTTTTGTAGCATGAAGTCGCGAAGCTGCTATTTGGAGGAAAGGGGAAGCATTCACGATTCGATCTGTTATCAATTCATGTGAATCCAAAATCCCGGAGTATGCCTAGGAGATGACGGAGGGTGTATCGTCCTCGTGACAAAGATTGATGGCTTTAGAAGTTTTTGTATAGGTTTTGTAGGTAGACCTCTTATGTAAACCCTCGCGAGACTATAGCTCGTCCACTATGGTCTCCTGTAGGGTTCGAAGGCTTGATGCACATCTAAGTGCATTCGTTTTTCCGTTTCAATAGGATTAGGTTTTATGTTTCAATCAATGTAGTAACCAAAATTGAATGAATAAAGTAAATTACATCTTTCATATTATGTCAAGCCGGCAATGTTGTTTTTTTGCATCCTAGGGTTTAATATAATCGTGAAGGGTAGGAAATATTTGCATGCTGAATGCTATGAGATTGCTTCAGCATAGCTCGGCGTGTTCTTCGTTCGAGGACCATTCCAGGTGGATATCCTGGCTCAGCTTATTCAAAGTTGAACCTCCTAGCTTAAGAGCGATCTTAGACTTATTCAAAGTTGACCATTCCAGCGGATGTTTGGCCTAAGCTTATTCAAACCACGACCTTAAAGCTTATGCATTTCAAAACCAAAATTTTTGGATCGAAATCGAACTCATAAGACCGGATCAAAGAATAATCTATTGAATTCATAATTTCAAAATTTTAATCTAAACTCGACTAATTAACCTAATCGAATTTTCGTGTTAATTAACCGAGGGCATATTAGCCATTTAGAAAAACAAGGTTAAGGGGTGGCTTGGTTTTACTTCAAAATAACCCGATTTTTGTCTTGTGGGTATACCTCAATTAGCTTGAAATACCCCGATCAAGCCGCTTTTTTTCCCTTCATTGGTGGTTTTGTTTGTTCATGATTTTTTAATTAAAGATAAGGTAGAAGTGGTAGAGCCGAGGACGGACTTGAATTAACGGTTCTTCTAATTTTGCAGAACTTTTGCACTACTTCAATCTTTTGATTTTGCTTCAGGATGCTTTAGATTTTACAAAGGATGTCTCTTTCTCAAACGCATATACTACAATTGCCTCTGATCAGTTGAGGATTTTAAGGATGGTTTTTTTTTTCTTTTTGTATGTGGATATGGGTTTTAATCTCAAATGAACCGACATCAAAAAAAAGTAGAAAATGATACTATTGTACTAGTTGAAATCTAAACTGGCATGAGAAATTGAATTTGGTCGGCATTGTCAAACAAAAACACGTACCGTTGGTTTTTTCATCTACCACAGAAGATTATGTATAACAAAATAAAAATTGCAGCCATGCTGGGATGTTCACACGGGGGATGTGGCTAGCTATTTGGAATTTGGATATTCTAGATGGATATATTGTTGTGGCCTCCTAGGTTTCTATCTGTTGATAACTTCAATTTGCTGTCTACATAGGATATTGTTTTTGTAGTACTACAAGGAATGTTCAACTGAGGATATTTATTTATATGTCGACAGCTTTTTCTTAATTAGTAATCGACATAAAAAGATCGAATTGGAGCCACTGGTATATGGCCATGGTTGACATCCAGTTTAGTAGAGCTAAAGTCATTTGAACACCATCCACACTCATGAAACAATATCTTCATGTTAAAAAACAGTAGAAAATACAGACAAGATACACAGTTGATTACAATGTGAATTAGCCCGTGTGCCTGGTACAAAATAAATTCTGGCAATGATATATTATTAGTAGTAGTCCGGCCCCTGAATAACATAGACAGGAATAGATGCTACTGTCTATACCATACATAGTCATGATGTTCAGTGCATGCTGAGGAAGAAAGAGAGGGAAAAGGAAAGATACCAACAAATTGCATGGATTGGCGGTGGATATGGATAGGCCACAAGAGGTAAAGTTTGCAGAGTTTTTGCAGTCTGAAGTCCCATAACTCTTAACACTCTTTTACTTTCTCTCACCATGAACACAGAAGTCAGACCGAGAGCCATGGCGAGCATGAGCATGAGATAGAATGCATTGGTAACAACAACAACAGAAACAGAATTCGACCAACAGGAATCAAAACAAAAGTGACGAACCCCATTTAAACACCAAACAACCCATCAAAACCACCTAAAACAACTCACAAGACACACAGAAAGCTCCTCCCTCTTCTTTCAGAAATCTGGCTTATCTATGGGCGCATTATGCGCGCACTTGATTTCTGCAAGGTATTATCGCTCATCTCGGCCGGCTTAATAAAACCAAAGTCTTCATTCCACCACCACTCTGTTTGTAAGACACGGGTTTAATCAACCTCGAATCTACCGTTCGCTGATCGGGACACGTGGAAGACAAAGGAGGTTAAAAGTCAGGTTAAGCGTCATCAAAGGTCTCTGAATAACTAGTTACTTTGGAGTTTACTGAGTGAATAACTAGTTAATTTGGAGTTGCAAATCCCAACAATGTATCAAAGATGACGAAATCCGATCTGATCTGATATGATCTCATCTCATCTCTGATCTGATCGACTGATCACCACCATCTTGCTTACACTAAACAAAGTCTGTCTGGCTTGCAACAGGTTTGTCCATGTTAAACCCTCGTTCGGCCCTACATTTGCAGGCCAGTGGCCCCACTCCTTGTGGGGGTTGCAAGTCTTTTTTTATTCTATTTTTTTTTTTATTTAAATTACAAATTTAATTTTAAATTTTGGCTAATTTTAGAGATAATTAGTGTTTTGGGTCGTAGAGATTTTAGCCCTATTTAGTGTTTGGGTCGTAAGTTTGTCCGTCATAGTATTTGGGTCGTAGTAGACCCGTTAGTCAAACCGGTCAAATAGTTAAGCTGTTAACATCCGTCAATAAAATGTGTGATGGCCTTAAAAGAACAGATTTGTGTACGATCACGGTGAAGTAGGAAATGGGAAAAAGGAGGAAGAATCGAGATTTGTGCAGGAAGGTACATTGACAACAGGGGAAGATCCTTTTGTTCCCTCTATAAGATGATGATGATAGAAAAATATCTGATTCAATTGAAACCTCTAATTTACTTAACAAAGAGGCGCAAAAATCTACTCAAACATGGTAATCGTTTCAAGTTCCAATCCTTCCATTATCAGTAGAACCAAAGGTTTTGCAAAAAGATCGAACACCAGGTACTTCTACTTCATCGGCATATCTCCTTCGCAACTGTGTGTTCCAAGAATAATGAGCACCTAAGCAGTAAAGAAGAGGAGGTTTCTACCATTGAAACTGTAAATGAACTGAAGAGATTAAACATGTATTTCGGAGTTTATTTTCTAGGAATAGGGGATGGATTGGTTTCCTGGATTGGAATTTGGACATATGGTTACAGGAAGAAATCAGTAAAGAAGAAGAAGGGAGGTTTTTCTTCCATTAAACTAGTTTGCAGCCGTTAATTTATATTTGCGATTGATGGTTTGGAGCAATGTATGAAGTGGCGATTGATGTCTCTTTTATGGCTTATGATCATAAATGTCTAGTTTGTTCTGGATATGGGTTTCCATAGGAGATTTGAGAGTACCAAAAGAGCATTTCTTCACTAACAACACCATTACCAAGTCTGCTCTCATCAAGTGTTCGATTAGAAGTCTCGAACCAGTCTACCACCTTGTTTTTGTACAGCCGTGAGTCATTTACCAGGTCCTGACTGTTTTGACCGCTTTGACTGACGGGTCTACGACCCAAACACTATAGCCCGACAAATTTAGGACCCAACACTAAATAAGGCCAAAATCTACGACCCAAATACTAATTAACTCTTAATTTTATTATCTCTTGCTATCGATTATTACATAAAACTAGTTGGAAGCTTAAAAGCTAAATTCCAACAACATATTACCTACATTAATTGAACAATACAGCATGCTAGTCTACCACAATGAGCCTCATGGGTAACCTGACCTAAAGGACCGAAACAGTGTGGGGCAGAGATTGTGTCACGAGGCGGCAAACTAACTTCTACCTTCCATGTTAATGTACTGCAATATTACTACTCGCTGCAGCTCGAACCCGGGACCTCTTGGAACGCATTTAAACTTTGGGGAACGAGGATGACCAGCGAGCTAGGTGCCCGTTCTTTTTAGAATTTGAATTTAAAAGGGTTTTGATCCCCTAATTCCCTATTATAGCTAGGCTGACGAGTAAATGATCAATACGCGAGTACTACCTTGCACGCTTCTGTCTAAATTTTAGCTCCGGAAATCACTCTTCTTTCTATACAATGGATATATTGGGAGATAGCCAATCAAGGAACACAACTCGATAATAACTAGATTAGTGGAGATGATCAAGTTTGAAATTTGAATCTTTTGCTTAAAAGTCTATACTGCATTAAGTGTTTAGAACAAGTTATAAATGCAGTTGAAAAAAAAAAGTTACTGGAAGAAAAAGAAAAGAGAAATCAAAACGTCTGCAAAAGGAAGACAAGTGCCCATGAAACCGATAAATGTCACTCAGTCTGTCAGATGCATAGTCAGACACACAACACATACACATAGCAAAAAAAACACAAGAATTTAAAGAAGAAGAAGAAGATACCATTTTCATTTCCAAACTAAAACTACTATCCCTCTTTCTCTCTATCTCTGATCATAATCATAATTATCCAACCAATCAATCACTCCCCATCTCCTCTTATTGGCATGCAAAACGTCTTTTGAATAAGGAAGGAAAGCAGATTTTCAGACCTTAGAGCTAGCTACTACAACATTTATTATTATAGTACTTAACAGTTACTAATCTCTTCAAAAACTACTTCAACTCAACTCTCTCCATCTCTGTCTAAAAATTCAAAGGTAAGTAAATTAAGTACTTATTAGAAAACGTTTGTGGATTAATTCCTTCATCTTCTAAACAATTTTCTTAACTTGTTTGACTGCAGAGATGGGTGGTGATGAGGAAATAGGGAATTCAAGACTTCATCATGAAGATAACAACAACAATACTATGGATCAGTCAAATGATGGAGGAGCAAATAGGGTATTCCCATGTTTATTTTGTTCAAGAAAGTTTTACAGTTCACAAGCACTAGGAGGGCATCAAAACGCTCACAAAAGGAAAGAACTGCAGCGAGAAAAGCACAGAGAGCTTCTGAATACAGACTGTGTAGTTTAGCCGCTGCTTCTTCACATCCTCCATTAATCTTTGCTAACCATCATTATAATCATCTTAATTCGTCAAGATATATAACAACTCCTCATGCAGCAAATCTTAATCATCAATTTTCTAATAATAATCATCATCAGCAGCAATTATTCTCTGATGGGTTTGGATCCCATGGGGCACCTAGGTTTGATTATGGAACCTATGGTGGTGGTGGTGGTGCTAGTACTGGTAATCATCATGGTACTTGGTCTAATTATCATCGTCAGGATGAACAGAGCTTCTTGAATTGGCAAGAGAGTTTAAGACAAAATGGGTACAATAATGGAGATTCATCGTCTACTACTACTACTACTAATAGTTCATCATCTCATCTGTCGTTGCTGAATATTAAAGAAAGTCTTGATCAGCATGATCAACAGATGAAGATTATTCCATGTAGCTGATAAAAATAAGGAACAGAAACTTGACCTATCTTTGAAATTATAGTTCAAGGGAGCTTTAAAACAAAAAAATTTGTAATAAAGTTCTGATCTCAAATCAAACAAGGATGAGTTCAAGAAAAGTACAAGAAGTATGATGAAATTTCTTGTTTTATTTTTTTAGACTAGCTAGGTTTCTTTTTTTTTTGTTTTGTTTTAATGTTGTTATCCTCAGTTGATGATAGCACCAAGAAAATTCTACACTTGAAAACAATAAGTTCAGGGCCATGGATAAGTTGGTTAACAATTGCTTAAACTCTGTCGACAGTGGTGGGAACACAATCTTGCGCTTGGCAGCACAAAAGAAACAGATGTATAAAAACATGCAATTGGTAGCTAGGTCTAACTTTGTAATTGGACTTACTGAGCGCTTCTCTAACTGTTAGTTTAATCGCAGTTTCGGGAAGAAGATGTAGCTTAGGTGTAGTGTGGAGTCTTGACGAAATTGCATGAAGATAATTCTTCTGTTGGTAAAGAGCAGAGCAGGCTGATTGATTGAATCAAAGGAAAAATGCAGTTAACATGTAAACTGTTCCAGATCACATCTTTGAGACAAGAGAAAAGCAACAACTGCATGAAGATCGGATGGAAAAGTAGACATTGCCATTGTCCATTACAAAGTGATTACAGCCAAATACGGTAGAAAGAGCAGTCGCGCGGTAAACTAAATTGGGCTATGGGATATTGAAGGAAATGTAAGCAGAAAACTTATGGGGCTGTCAAGATATGTTTCAATTGTTCTATAAAACTTCAACTTATTAATTTGTGTTGCGCTTCATTCTTAGATATGATAAAACCATAGTCAAATGGATACTATTTTGTTTCTCTTTGGGTTTGAGCCGAATGTATGTGCCGATATGTCCCAAAATGTATATAAAAACCGTGGAAAATTAAAAATAATGAGACACGGTGATTCAATGTGAAATACCATTTGCTCAATTCCTCCATTTATTTCGAATACTTGATTTATCTAAACCCTCTACCTGGAAATGATGAACCCTTTTGAGGGAGTGGTGTGGTCCGAAGTTGGTAAAGACTAGTTTTATGGGCAGTAGTAGTAGTCCTCCCCCGAATCACATAGACAGAGGAATAATAGATGCTACTCTACATATCTATGTATCCATCCATAGACCATAGTCATGAAGTTCAGCGCATGCGCTTAGGTATAAAAGAAAATTGGTAAGAAAGAAAGAAACATAACAACAAATTGCATGGATTGGCGGTGGATGGATAGATAAAAGAGGTGAAGTTTGCAGTTTTTTGCAGACTAGTGTGTGTCCAAAGTGGCAAAGTCCCATAACTCTCTTAAATACTAACACAGAAGTCAGACAGAGAGCCATGGGCATGAGATAGATAGAATGCGTTGGTAACAACAACAGAAACAGAATCCAACCAACATGAATTAAAACAAAAGTGACGAATGAACCCATTTAATCACCCTATCTTATTTTTAACCCCTTTAGTTTACAGGGGTGACTTGTAATTCTTGTAATTACGTTTTTTGCTTAATAAACTATTGGACTTAGCATAAAAAAAAAAAAACATTTAAGCACCAACCATCAAACTCCCCCCAAAAAAACTAAACTAACTAAAGACATAGCTAGGGAACACTACAACAAAAAGTGCTATAGATCACACACTAAACATCACAATGTACGAACATTTGTGGTCTTTTAAGGGCTAAAACTCAAAGACCATTAGTATTATAGTGTTTGTGATCTTAGATATAGAGATCTTCCTATACATCTCATACATTTTAACAAGTGTGATCTTACAGCTAGCCATTTGACTACTTTCAACATTACTTTGTGATAAAAAATCTGTCCATTTAAAAAAAAAATGCGATGAGCCTGGTTCGAACACGCGACCTTTAGGTTTTTACGGGCGTAACATCTAAACAAAACGAATTCTCGCCCATTTCAGTTCTCTCTCTCGTTCTAAACTTAGTTTCTCTCACTCTCTGTCTCTCTCTCGAACGAGAAGAAACTCATTTCTCTGGGAAAATCTTGAAAGACTCTTATCGTCAATTTCATCTGGATTCAGGTACGATCATGTTTCCTCGACTGTTTGGATTAGATTCAGGTGTGATACGATTTGATTCAACATCGAAGTTGACATCTAGATTCTAGGGTTTCCTTTTTAGTTGAATTTAGGTTTGTTTGATTTAAAACTTTTACTCGCATGTTTGATTCTGATTTAGGTTGGTTAGTTTTTTAATTTTAGTTGGTAGATTGGTTAGGTCATACAGATCGATTTGATCTTTGGAGTAGAGTTATTGTGAAATTTTGAATTAGTTTGATAATTCTTTGATTTGAAATGTTGATTGGTGGTTATCTCAATCAATTTTGATCTCAGGAGCAGAAACGGAACTCAAATTCTCAATAATTTTGTTGTCCTGCTAACATACAACCTTTATTCCCATTAAGCATATGGAAATACACCTGTGGATGATGGATTTACAACTTTTGAATATCTAATACCAGGTCTTGTCGATGGCCTGGATATGGGGTATAACACAAATTTATGAGGAGCACACAGAACATCTTATGCCATACCTGGTCAGTATTGCGAGCTCAAACTTAACTTTTTTGTGTTTGATGATTTCCTTTCCGTGCCATTTCTAAATGTCTAAGAGATTACCAGTTATATGCGGTTATCTTTGGTGATTAGTGCACACGTAGTGGGTGTTCTTGCATCTCCACAAAGTCTGCACTAGGTGAAGCGAACAGTCACTGGTATATGATGCGTGACTCTCCAGAACCTCAGCTTTGGCTAAAGTATCAGCTCCATGTAAATCCCTATTGGAATCATACGTTTGGTTTCTTGACTCGGGTTTGTCCTCACCGGGCAGGATAGTACCCTTGGATGTTATAAAAATGCAGGGAAAGGGTAATAATGTGTTTGGCAGGACAACCATTAATTTTGATTCAGGTATTTTTAGTTTCTAAACACCTCTATCCCATTAAGTGAAATTTCTTCTTTTGTTAAATCTCAAAGTTAGTTCAGTTGCGGTATTACAAGCTGTCTTAATGGATAGGTTCTTTTATTAAATCCCAAACTTAGTAGACAAAAGAATGCAATAAAAGAGCTTGTGGTTTCATTATCGGTAATACTATCTTCTTTGCTTATTAGTCTCTTTCGCGAATGTAGTTATAAAGTATACTTAGCACTTGAGAGTGTAACAAAATCCACCAATACATGTTAAAATACTCTTGGTCTTGCATTTAAGGTTAAAGGCATCAGTATTTGCTCTTTGTGGTTGTTAACTACGAACCAATTAATAGTTTGCCATGGTTTCATTGTGTGGTTGTCAACTACGAACCAGATGATGATTAATGAAGCCTATTTTATCCTGCACCCTTTATGTTTTCAATAGTATTGGTGTCATGGACAGAGATGTTAATCATGTAATGTCGCAATGTTTTTGTTTACTCTCTTAAAATTGTATACTTTGTATGACTACCTCTCATTTCAATTAAATTAGAGATGAACGACAAAGGCATGATCCTGAGGTAGATAATGATGAGTTGTCCTAATTTTTAAGTTATTCCGTCATCCAAGCAGATTGAGTTTTGACATGTATTTATTTATTTTTGGTGAAGGTGAATGGGTAACTAATTCTGCATGGCAAACTTCACTCCACACGTGGTTAATGTCAATACAGGAGAGGTAAACCTTTTCTTGATGAAATTTATTTTTGTGTTTTCATAATTAGTCTGGAAGAGGATTGTAAAGGGACCTGATCTGGTGGGTGTGTTTGTGATTCTGTTTTAGGATGTTGCTGGAAAGATATTTGTGTTTTCACAGAGAAGAGACTTCGGGCAATTTGCATTATCTCAGCAAATGGAGTCGTTTCAAATGTTACCATTCGCCAGCCATGTACGTCTGGTGGTATGTCGACATACGAGGTAAATAATGATCAATCTCCAACTAGTCTCTCTTTACTCTTCTCGGGAATTCATTGAATTTAAGTGCATGTCTTGGGCGTCTAATCATTTAGATCTCTTGATCTCTATTATTTGATTACATCTCTATACAAAGTTTTTGGAGGCCTTACTATGTAGTTTAGTTGAACAATTTAGGTTGACAAACAACATTTTGGAAGGACATGTAATTACTTTGACCAGTTCTCTTACAATGCAGGGACGTTTTGAAATACTATCTTTATGTGGGTCTTTCTCGTTCACTGTTGAGGGTGTTGGATTACGTACTAGAACTGGTGGGTTGAGTGTCTCGCCGTGGTGCTGATGGCCGTGTTATCGGTGGAGGGGTTGCTTTAGTTTATTAACCGCCGCTAGCCCCATCCAGTAAATTGTCCTTGCTTGAATTGGTTGCAACAATTCCTACTAATTTTGATGCTTCTTGAAGTGTGGACTGTGGGATGCATATAGCATTCTACTATGCTTCTAATTTTTTTTGTTTTGCGTCAATTTTTTCCGTCGGTCGTCCCAATCGTGGCGCATCTAGTGTCTATTGAAACTTGCTCGCTTTTGTGCCGTTACATTTACAACTTATAAGTACTACCCGTTGTCTAGGTTCTTTTATTTTACTATTAAGTGGATGAGATGGAGCCATTGTATATACCATTCCTTTGCGCACATAGTGGGTTATTTTCTTATTTTTGTTTTTATCTTTATTTATACTATCGATTCACTATAAATTTTGTAAAGACCAGTGACACAATGGCACGCTAATGAAACGATCCATTCACAATGTCATATAGTGGAGTCGTTGAAAATTTGACTTTGTATTCCTTATCATTTGTTCTTTCTTTTTGATTTTTGGCGGAACCCTTAATGTCATACATTATTTCCTCATCAGATGCATTTAGTTTGCTGGAATTTGATCTTTTGTGGGTACTTGGTTTTGTTCATTGGTTTCCCTTATACAATTGATTAATGAGAATAATATTTGTTTATTATAGTAAAATTTGTTCCTGGTTGCTACACGCTTACAGTGTCGGAGACACTATCCGGAGAATTACAGGTTAGCTTGTAGTTTATGTGCCACTAAAACCATCACTTTCATATTACTTGCATCCAACTGTTGGTCATGCAACCAATGTTATATTATTAAAATCTGATAAATATTGTCTGGAAGATCTGAAATATATCAGCTGAAGGGGAAACACGGTTCAGTTGTCTTAGTTTCTCTGCTTAGAATTTTACGCAGAACAAAGACCCATCTGTTGGTTATCATCCGTCTAATGTCTTTAGTGATCAATACATGTTGCCGAGTGTGTCGTTTGTGGTAATGCTGCAGAACCTCCCTAATAAATGTATTTTTTTTACTCCTTGCAGACAACTTACGATGAACACAATATCCCATACGTGCCACCAAAACGTTCCTGAGTCAGAGATGGACTATATTGGATTGTGCTAATGGGATAACATAGTTGATTGTGCTAATGGATGAAGAAGAGCTTAAGGAGTGGGTTGCGCAGGTCGAGCTTGGTCTTCTCATTACTTTTTTTCTATGCCCGAGGGTGGGAACGATCTCATGCAAATATGTTTTAGGTACTTCTTTCTCTATACTATTATCTGTGTTCATTCCCCTTGTCATTAGCTCATACAATCATTGTAGAGGCATGCACATTATATGTCAAACTGTGAAATTCACCTTCAACACTCAGTAGCTCCAAGTTTCATAGTAAGGATGAGGTAAAATCGAGTTTAACTTTGATTGTCGTATGCTGTTCTTGTTCAAGGAAAGTTCAGGTCTTTGGGCTATTTGGTTCCATATGAGCATTGTTTTCATTTCAATCTTGTGTAAAATATGGGAAAATATGGGAATTCCTGAATATGTTGGGTGAATCATTTGCAGGTTGTTTGGTACACACGGCTTGTGTAATGATCGGATGAAGTTTCCTTTTCCTGTTCTTTTTGGTTGATGATTGAGATTTCTTATTTTGGAGCAGATTTGCAACTTGGAAATTGCATTTATAGTTTATAGTAGAACTTTTATTCATGTATGTTTGGTCTTTAAATTGATAGACTCGAGAGACTCAAGACAGGTTATTCGATGTAGTGAGACTCTTCAGAAATGTGTATTTGATTCGGACATGGAATGAATTGAATTGATGTACTTCCTTTTTATATCACTTTTTGGATTTGAGTTAGAGTGTAACCTGAATGAAATATACTGTTCAGATAGGGTAGATTTGGGTTGAAAACTTAGGAGGAAAGATCACAACTTTTAAATCCTTGTCTTTTAAAACCTTGTATTTAGATCTCAACTCTTCAAAACTTTATGTTCTTTGCATAGGGTAAGATCACACTTTTCATTGCCAGGAGAGTTGTTATCTATAGATTACCCTTTTAGATTATACCTACAAAGATCACAGACATGCTAGTATTTAGATCACACTTTTTAAGAATGATCCATGTATGTTTTTGTTGTAGTGGGAAAGAGATCAGTCGACATAAATAATTAGAGTCCAAGCTGGCTCCCCCTCTTCTTGTAATTGGCTTATCTATGGGCATATGCATGCAATTGATATTCTGCTGTGTACATCATCTCATTGGCACCAAGTCTTCATTTCACCATCACTCTGTTTGCAAGACGCGTGTCTAATCCACCTTGAATCTACCGATCATATGTACACACGTGGAAGGCAATGAAGATTAAAGAGTCAGGTTTAGTCTGGAAGTACATTAGCCATTTGTTTATCTAGTTACTTTGGAGTTCACAAATCCCCACAATGTAAAGAGCAGATGACGAAATCTGATCTGATATGATCTCATCTCTGATCTAATCGACTGATCACCACCATTCAGCTTTACTAAACAAAAGTCTGTCTGACTTGCAACAGGTTTGTCCATGTTAAACCCTTTGTCTGGCCCCACATTTTAGTCCACTGGCCCTAATTCCTTGTGGGGGTTGTAAGATTTTTTTGTTACAAATTTTTTTGGGTTTTAAATTCATAAATATGCATTTTGATCTCCTATTAGGTTGATGAGTGAATGAATACCTAAGACTAGATTTAATCGCTACCATGCGTGACGGTCGACCTGGAAAAATTGACATAAAACTAAATTTTTGTTCACAATTCTAGTTCCACCGTAGGGTGAAAATATTATTTTTCTCGAGACTAAGACGTGCGTATAATTTTCTAAACACGACGCTGAAAGATCCTGGGACAGTAGGCCATAGATATTTTTACTTTGAAATAATTTGGTGGTGATTCAACACCATATGTTGTGCTTTTCATTTTAAAATTATTTGTTTTTTATACTTAGTCAATCATTTTATTTTTATTTTATTTTTTTTAATTTTTTTTAAGATATGTCTCATTTTGGTTTGGCGCCTAATTTTTAAGGAGAAAAGATACAAAATTTGGAGACTAATAAAAAATTGAAAAACAAAATTTGATATCATTTTTTGTGCTCATTAGGTACTTCAATTTAAAGCGCTTTCCAAATATATAAAATTTATAAAAATACGATCAGAATGAAATATAATGGCGTTTTTTAAATATATAAAAATATATTTAACAAGTCAGCCCTTTCTTTTTTGGTTTATTTACTTAAAATGTCTAATACCTTATTCCCATTCCTCTTGGGTTTATTTACGAAAATGTCTAAAGGAAAAAGGTAAAATTTGGATTTTCTGAGATTATCTTAAATTTTTTCCAGCAAATATTCGCACCAAAATTCAATCTTTTTGTGTAATTGAAAAAATGTCACGCTCACACACAAAGTCACCATATATAGAGTCCTCCTCGCTACTCTCCTCGCTCGCTTCTCGGCCTAATTATACTTCACGACCAAGATTAATTAGTATATTAATTAGGACTTGCTTGCTTCTGTCTAAATTTTTGGCCCGGAAATCACTTTCTTTATAAAAAGGAGGGATGGACTAGATAGTCAATCAAGGAACACAACTCGATAATAACTAGATTAGTGGAGATGATCAAGTTTGAAATTTGAATCTTTTGCTTAAAAGTCTATACTACATTAAGTGTTTAGAACAAGTTATAAATGCAGTTGATAAATGTAAAATAAAAGTTACTGGTTGAAAAAAGGAAAGAAAAGAGAAATCAAAACGTCTGCCAAAGGAAACCAAGTGCCCATGAAACCGATAAATGTCACTCAGTCTGTCAGATGCATAATCAGACACAACACATACACATAACAAAAAAACTCAAGAATTAAAGAGAAGAAGAAGATACCATTTTCATTTTAAACTTCAAGTTCAAATCGTTCACAATCTCTCTGTTCATAATCATAATACTATCCAACCAATCAATCACTCCACATCTCCTCTTATTGGCATGCAAAACGTCTTTCGAATAAGGAAGGAAAACAGATTTCAATCCCTAGCTTGCAGCTACTACACATTTATTATTATACTTGCAGTTACTAGACTCTTCTTCAAAAACTCAATTCAAAAACTACTTCAACTCAACTCTCTATCTCTGTCTAATAATTCTCAAAACTCTATATCTTCTTTGATTACTTGTGTAAGATCAACAAATCATCATCAGCAAATTCAAAAGGTTAGTAAAGTACTTATTAAAAAGGTTTGTGGATTGATTTATTGATTATTTGTTGAAGTATGATTCAAGTTGTTTACTAAAGTGTGTGTTTTCTTTGTTTGACAGAGATGGGTGATGAAGACAAATAAATCAACAATATTATGGATCCGTCAAATGACGGAGGAGCAAACAGGTTTTTCCATGTTTATTTTGTTCTAAAAGTTTTACAGTTCACAAGCACTCGGAGGGCATCAAAACGCTCACAAAAAGGAAAGAACTGCAGCGAGAAAAAGCACAAAGAGCTTCTGAATACAGACTGTGTAGTTTAGCCGCTGCTTCTTCACATCCTCCATTAATCTTTGCTAATCATCATTATAATCATCTTAATTCGTCAAGATATATAACAACTCCTCATGCAGCAAATCTTAATCAACAATTTTCTCATAACAACCATCATCAGCAGCAATTATTCTCTGATGGGTTTGGATCACATGGTGCACCTAGGTTTGATTATGGAATCTATGGTGGTGGTGGTGCTGCTGCAGGTAATCATCATGGTGCTTGGTCTTATCATCATCGTCAGGATGACCAGAGCTTTTTGAATTGGCAAAAGAGTTTAAGACAAAATGGGTTTAATAATGGAGAATCATCGTCTACTACTACGAATAATACTAGTTCATCATCTCATCTGTCATTGCTGAATATTAAAGAAAGTCTTGATCAGCATGATCAACAAACGAAGATTATCAGTATTAATGGTGATAAGGATAAGGCGGAACAGAAACTTGATCTATCTTTGCATTTATAGCTCAGGAAAAACAAAATTTTATAATAAGTACTTATGATCAGAAAAGAATGAGTACAAGAAATATGATGAAATTTCTTGTTTCATTTTTAGACCAGTTTTTTCTTTTTAGTTTTCTTTTGTTTTAATGTTAATCTTTTTCTTCATTTGGCGATAGAGTTACTTTTGGTTTGAATTTGATGAAGTAAAGAGAATAATCTTTTTGGACTTTTGTTTCGGTTGGGTTTCTAACTAGGTTTAGACATTTAGTACAACAAGACAAAGTTCAAGTTTAGGTACACCACGCGATGTACCCTTGTTGAAAATACCTCGATAAAAGAGCTTCAATATACCTTGTCAGGTCTTCTTATCTTGTATACCAAAGTATACGTTTAAGGTTACTTCTAAAACAACAAATCCTGGATAAACAAGATTTGTTTGCTTTATTGCATTGAAAAATAGCTAGAAATTTAGAACATCCAAAAACAGATTTAAAGTTAAGGTTATAAAATGATTTAGAATTAGTCGATCGAGTAGTCTTCTTCTTGACATTGATACGTGTCGTCACCAAAACTTATCTGTGGACACCAAATTTTGTCACACCATAGATGAAAATGTCTGAACGACTAATTTAGATCAGTTGCTTAAGTTAGTCATGGAAATAATCTACATATGGCTGTCACAGGCACGTATGTATTTCCATTTCGAACGGTAAATCAATAAGTTCCCAGGTGCCCGGGGATCAGAGGCTAGTCCGATGCGTATTCCATGTCCAAGTATTATTACAGGCCTCTGATATTAAAACTGTCGAAGACTTGGGAGCTGTCCAGACGACAAGGTTAATTTGCTGTGCTTAAAATTCGTTCGTAGCATAAATGAAATGACGCCGCATAAATCAGTTATGGTAATGGACAAAATATATGTCTGTATTTGCGTATTCAGTAGAATTAAGTCAAGTTATCAGAAGGACATATCTAATGCGATGTGCATTTCCTGTCTAGTATTGTTCAAGGCATCCAAAACTAGTACATACTACATAATCGACCGAAGTTTATCCCCATTTCCCAATCTCCATAACAAATTATTAACTCAGGACATTTCCACTTTGTCAAAGCGGACTCAGGCCTAGAGAATTGATAAATTTGACGGTAAGAAAAGCATTCATGGGCTTAGCCTGTATTGTTTACTTTTAGGGGGTTCATAGACGAAGAATTAGAACGCTGATTTTGGGCATACCAAAATCTTATAGGGCATACAAAAACACTAGTCCCATCTTGTGACCTTATAAGGGGTATCTAGTGGGTAGTCCAATTACCTATATACCCCTAAACCTTTTAGTTATTAATCTACTCTTACCTTAACATAAAAACCTAAAATCAATTTAAAAAATTTTAAATCAGTTTCAAAACATAATCTCTTCTTATAACTCTACTCTAGCCTAACTCTCATGAAAAATATCGTTGAGAAAATTTTTAACCGCCATTTAAACTCAACTACATAATGATTCGTACAAAAAAAAACAGGGAGTAGGCATTCAAAAAATCATCTTCCAATCCATCAATTGAAGAAGAATTAATTAAAGGTGTAGAAACTGAATTGAAACCACAACTTCGACCAACCGCAACTCCAACTCCTAAATGATAAGAAAGTAAGTTCTACAAACTCCATCCTTGTTTGTTGTTTCCTCCTCACTAAAATGAGTTTAATTCCTAAAAGATTAAGAGCTTTTGACAAAGGTAAAGATTCTGCCTCCATAAAATTTCTAGTATTTTAAGCCGAACTGCTCTTGATGTTTCTCCCCAGTGTGCATAAAATGTTGGATTGAAATTTCATACAAATTTACGCCAACCTAGTCACATTTGTCATTCGCCTTATTCGATAGCATTTGAATTTGTTTCAACTACTGTGAATTGATAGTCAAATGAGTATTATCGTCTTACTAAAAATTGAGTTGCGTTTAAATTAACTGTTTTTCAAAGCTTCCTCAGAATCGTATATGAATAAGTCTGCCTTGAAATTTCATGAAATTCAAGCCGAACCTAGTCACGTAAAAGAGATGCATAGGGTTCTGCACAGATCCGATAATCATAATATGTGTCGAACCTAGCACATTTATGAGGTTCATTATTACGATATTCACAATATGTGCCGAACCAATAAAATTATTAACCCAGAATGTACATGATCAAACACTTTATATTCTACTTATTCAAATAGCCGAACAATGTGTTTTCCAATAGGTTTGGCGCTACGAATTTCTAAATATAAGCTTTAACCCTAAATATTTTTTTCTTCCAGATACAGTTGTAGGGTTCATTGTTAGGAAAATTCAAACCAATCCGAACTCTGGTCTATAAAGGTAGGTTCTGCCTAATCAACACTTTCATCTAGCCGAACTCGTTCATCAAGACTCGAACCTTAGTAAAAAAACACAAACTTTGATGATTTTAACCTACAAAAGTGAGATTAAACATAAGATATGTTGGAAAATACAATGCGTAAGCTAAAATACAATTTACTCTGCACACACATTATTTCTTCTTTAAAAAAAATATTTAATACAAAAAGTAAAAAATCAATGTTTTTACAGCAAAAACACATAAAACAACTTAAAAAGAGGGAAAAAAAGAAGAAATAGTACAAAAATATTTGGCCAATCAAGATTGGATAATACTCTAGCAGTGGCGGAGGCAGTTAAAAGTAAAGGTGTGCAGTTCAATCTTAAGCCCATTTTTGGCTGAATTTTCTGAGATTTTGAATTTAAGCCTATTTTTGATATTTTGTACCTAGAAATATTTTTTCTTCCCCAGTGAGTTTCTAGCTCCGCTCTTGACTCTCCCAAGATAATCATTTCAGTAGGGTAAAAAAATTAAATCAAATGAATTATAGAGGCCGGATCGGGTGACCAGGACAGAGTTGAAATGACAGATAAATCACAAGCCGCAAACTTACCACCGATTTTTTCCGGCTTTTAACGGGCCGAGATCGATTGCTAAACACACGGATTTTGTTTTCAACCCGATCGACACCCAATTTAATAGCCTGTAATTCTTTTACTTTCTACTTTCTACGTATCTCTCTCCTAGATATTATCTCATCTCCTTCTATGTTCTTTCTTCCTTCTTCGTAAGGTATTTATCTTATACTCCTCCGCCCATTTTTATATGTCCTAATTTCTACTTTGGTTTGTCCATTTTTATCTCCATCCGCCTCGTTTATAAACATACTTTTCCCTTAAACTATCAAATATACCCTTTCTTTTTATAATTATAAAATCATTTTTAATATAAACTTAATTCAAAATCATAAATATCACCATATATAAGAAAAAAATCATTCAATATTTTTTATATTAATTGCCATTCCTTTTTTAAATAAAAACATTTATGGGTAGTTACAAAATTCCTAATACTTCTATTTATTCTTACATTTTCCTAACACATCCAAAACATGGTTTTTAGGACACTTGGGGCGAGGAGAAAAGGACAGATCCCATTAGTCGTTAGATAATTTACAGCCGGAATCCAAAATAATTTGTATGTGATAATTGACTTGTGTATTCTGTAGTTTTTGTTTCTATTTGCACCCTCCTCAAAGTTCCACCCTAATCCGTCGAATATTTAGCCAGACTATATTTCCACGATTAAAGTCCAAGAAACTCACGAGAGAGTACATATATGTCGTTGATAATGAATAATCTGATGGTTTATATTAGAGGTTGAAAATATTGTTCGATCCGTGTTTATAATGGAGATCCAATTAAATCCCTTTAACTACGTTTTCATTTTAAACCTTTGATAAATGTAATAATCCTATGGCCTATAATCAGATCCAGAAACTTCTCAAGTCTAAAACACAGAAAAAGAAAATAACCGTCTCCGTAATATTCTTCCGGTGTTTATCAAAAATCAAAGTTTCTCATAAACTTTCACTCCTTGATTCTTCTTCTGATCTTCGTTTCTGTTATCATGACGTGAAGAAATCAACAACGAAGCATAGGAGATAGATGCGCAAAATCAGTATTAATTTCGTTTTTGTGATTTTGATATTATTATCTTGAAATTTTTTATATTATAGATTCAATTTTAGCATTTATAAGAAGATAAAAAAAATCGTGTTGAGCTTCTTTTTTTTATTGTGATTAATTCTGGGTGCAAGTCACAATACAGGAAGAAGAAATTAGGAGAAGATCACATCAATGTCAAGGTTAAGAGTCAGGTATGTTTCTCTTTTTCTTCATTAATTTAACCATTCGTTATCATAATTTTAAGGATTTTCCTTTGCGTTCGTAAATTATTTTCTTCTGGTATAACAAAGTGTTGTTTTTAGGTCGATGGTATTTGGGAATCTTAGTGGTACATCTGTTTTCAACTTTTTTTGTTTGATATACTCTATACTTGTGGAAAATAAGTTCATGGGATTTTCTACTGTTGCTTGTTGGATTGATCATCTTTGCCGGTTTGACATGAAATCTGATGTGCTCTATCTGTTTGCTAAAAGTCCTGAACCACTATATTTATTGATGAGCAAAATTTAGTAATTTATTTTTCCATTGATGAGCATGATTGTAGCTTCTTGGGATGCATTCGATAAAATTTCTAATAGTCATGTTGTTTATGCTGATTGCATGTGTAAGTTGTATATTTAAGGATTTATTCCCATCAATAATGATAACAATAGCCCAAAATCACAACATCACACTGCAACATCCATTGACAACTTACTACCTCCATTTCCTCATCCATTGTCAGCATCAGCACACCACCACCACAAGCATCATCGCCATCATCATAGCCAGTACCACCAGACCACCGTGTATTTTAATTTGATCAATCATCACATCCGTACTAAATCACAGGCACCGCCAACACTTCTACCACTGCAAAAATATCAGCCCAGATGTTATTTTATCAAATTTTGATTTCTATTGACACCAGTTTGAAAAACAAATTATTGTTTACATCAACGTTTTTACTGGGTACTTTTGTCTGCATAACGCATTGATACTGTACAAATTTTCCTTCATGCATTTCGAGGGACCCGTGAAATCAGTAGCTCAATGGGAATTTTTTTAATTAAAAACCAAAAGATTCTCATTTGTAGCTGAAGTGCTTTCTAGAGCAAGTCTTGATATCCATGCCTAATTAACAAGATTGACTTAGTTATTCCCTTAGGTATTGTTTTAAATTGTATACCATCCATACCTTTTTGTTTGCACCTGTATCCATTATAATTTTGGTGTTTTGGTGTTACTACCAAATCTCTTTTGTTTTAAGTGATAGGTAATTGTGGTCATGTACTTGGGTGTATAGTGTATGGTGGTATTCACCCGGTAAATATAAATATCTTCCATGTAAATATGTTAAATGCATTCGTATATATTAGATTAGAGTGTGATGCCAATATTCAGTCTGCTGGATGATTTTGTATCTATGCTTTGTTTAAATTGGGTATGAATTTGTGGAAAATGCCTATATAACTTCATTTTTTTGGGCCATGAATTCAGAGACCTTTGCTCTACTTTGTAGCTAACCATGGATCGTTAACTTCTGCTCTCCAAGTAGTGGCTCATAACTTTGAATTGCAACAGATCTTGATTTCGTCTTCTCGTATTCCATGAAACTTCCTTTTCATGCAAGGACAGGTTGGTTCGAGGATCCCGCTTGGTCAAAAATAAAGTAGGTCCTGATTCTGGGACAGAGCCATATGACGGAGAGTTTCATTATTTTCTCTTCTCGTATCCTCAGGGTTGGCTGCGGAAATTCTGGTAATCTCTGTATAAATACATATCTCTTTTGATGATCTGTGGTTTGATGTCTCAGTTCAAATTTAAGGTTGTTGATTTTGGTATGTTGGAATTGATTCTAATCCAAATGAATTTAGTCAGTTTCCATGTATTTGAATACTGATGCTGACTTATCATTTGGGGCAACAATTGGTGGAAGTGTCCTAGATTATTGCTTACCTATTTGCACATGCATACAAACAGTAATGTCTGATACGTAATTATATATTGCTAAGTTCACATGCTGTACTATTGTTGGCCTGTGAACCTAATTAATTTTTCTTAATTATTAAACAAGAATCTATATAGAAGAAAAAGCAGCTGCGCTTGACGTGTTAATATTAGTGTACCTATTTAATGACGAATTGAAATCCTTTACTGATTGAATGATGTGCTGAAGACGCTATACTTGGAGATGTTTTTCTTAGTGAGACGTTGGATGTCCTCAGTAATACATAACTCGTGTACTAGGAAATTATATCACACAGTTATGATTTTTACTTTTTTCTCCTGTGTTGTTGTTTTGGACATGAATAAATGATACATGTAGCTTTTGTTATTGAACTTACAGATGTTTGTGTTATCATGCTAATTGAATTCAAAGTTAATTTTAATAGATTGGGTTCCATTTGCTTGAAAAATTTATATGTTGTCTTGTCTCATGTTTAATCAAAAAATCAAGATTTTTTTTTCATATTGACTGAATCAGACTCGTCTGAAATTGACTCATGAATCAGACTCGTTTGAAACTGACTCAACCGAATCAGATTCAACTGAAACCGACTCACCTGAATCAGACCAGGCTGATCTTGATTATAGAACTACAGTCAGCATCAGTCGTTCTTACTAGACAAAAAGAAATCCGTTGTTTATTTAGTACAAAACCGATCTGTCCTATATTAAATAGTACACCAAAAATATGACAGACTTTAGGACGGAAAGTATTAGTCTTATAACCCTTTTTATGACAGTTTCGGCCTGTCCTAAATTTCGCATTTTGGACTAGTGTAAAATTCTTAAATTTTGGAGCATAAGTTTGCTTTTATTTCATTACAATATTTCCTAAAACAATAATACTATCCAAGTTAGAATTTTTAACACTAATAATTTTAATTATGGTAATAACGTAATATTAAATAGGCTAGTCAAAGGGATAGTCATGACATTTTATAGGATTTCCTTAATATCTTGACAAAGTCAAAGCGGACTCTTAAAAATGGACTTAGGGAGTATATCTCAAAATTTACCATAAGAAGAGAGATAAAACATAACTCGAAAAATATGAGGGTGTTTAGACACACCTAAATAAATAATTAAGTCGAAAAATTGGAAGTTATAAGTTTGGAAACAATTTTCTTTTACTTATAACTTCATGGATACAACTTAGTTATGGTTGTCAAAAAGACTTTTAACCTCGAGCAAGTTTATTTTTTGAATGATATGATGGTTCGGATCATTAAAGATCTGTCTGATTTTGTTGTTTTTGCGATGATTTTATTAATTTGTTCCGACAAGAACTACATTGTGAACGTGGGTATTTTTTTTTTTGGCTATAGCTATATTTTGCCTGTAGCATTTTTTGGGCGACCCCAAAAGAATTAGGGGCTATTTTAAAAAAAAAAATAGGTTGAAAATACTTATATGGCCCCTTCATGTAGTTTAGGTCTTTTTAGCTACCGGGTAGGAAATCTTATTTGGGGAAACTCTATATTCCGTAGTTATATGAACTATTTTGACTACCGATTATAGGCTCAACCAAAATTCCAAAAAAAGGATTTTTGCAAAATCTCATTTTGGGTCGCTTCTATATTCTGGTAGTTATATGAACTATCTTGACTACCGATTGGTAGGATATTTGCAAAGAGAGCCTCCAGATAATCTAAGTCATGATAACTTTATTTTCCCTACCGATTATAGGCTCAACCAAAAATTCCAAAAAAGGATTTTGCAAAATATCATTTTGGGTTACTCTATATTCTGAGTTAAATAACCCAAATTCCCTACCGATTATGGTAGCAAAATTTTTGCCAAAGGTCTACTTAATCGGGATTCAAGATAACTTTATTTACTACCGATTATAGGATAGTCAAAATTCAAAAGATAAAGGATTTTATTTTGGGGATACTTTATATTCTAAGTTATACAAATTAAATTTACTCCGATTATTGATTAACTACCGATTGTATAGTTATCTACCGATTGTAAAGGGTAGTTTAGCCATTAAAAAACGCCCGAAAATAACCTACCGATTATGACATTTTTTGTCATTTTGTGTCGCCTCCCACCCCGTTGGGGTCGCCCCTAAAGACCCCGGGATATTTGAACCTATAATTTTTTATTTTGCGACCATATTTTGATTTTGGTTTATCTTGGCTAAAATCGATTGAATCGTCAAACATTATCATTTATTCCGTGAAAAAGGATACTCATTTTCTGGTCCAAAGTCTTCATGCAAAGAATAAATCTCCATATACTAATGGCTTCACTACAAATACATTTTTAAGAATTATCTTGAATTATGAATCTTGAGTATATCAATAATGGTAAATCATCACTAAATCGAAAGTTAAACTCGCTAAAAAAAAAGGTAAAATAAATTACTTGCAAAGAAAAATAATGTATTATGATTTACGATGATGCATAAAAAGATTAAGTTTAGGGGGATTTGTGTTTCCTCCTCAAAATAAATAGCTATTTTGCATTACCCATTTTTAAATTAATAATTGGTAAAACCCCTTTTCCGTCATAACTCTGTCGAAAATTAGTGAACTATGCACCGCAGTAGACACGTGTGTATTAAACAAATAATTATTCTAAAACCTAAAAACACGCTTTAGCATAAATGAAAATTAGACACATGTCGTGAGACTAGAGATTTAATCTCACGGTCCCAAACAGAGGACATGAAACGAACGGCCATAAATCATCTCTCGGTTTGATGTTATTTTGAACAATTACAATACCCTAAATTTGTCTCTCTCTCAACAAATCTCACCTTCCTTCTCGAGCGTAAATCCATTTTCCACCATTAAAAGAACTTCCAAGATCACATAAACCAAAATAACCCTCAATCCATGAAAACAATTAATTAGGTGTTTAATTTAAGCTCAATCTGAGAATTACCAAATGTATCAAATCATTGATTAGGTATACAATATATGAAATTCCAACCCACTGCCTTCTTCTCGATTTTCCATCAATATGAGTAATTCCAGATCCGCTACCACCAAGAATCTGGCTGGTAGAACTCAATCTGATTTACATCACATATGGATCGATTGAAGTTAAATTTGCAGTTTTCATTTACTAAAATAATTGAATTTGATTTACAACAATCAAGTCAATATTCTATGCCGAAATACCAATCACATGTATGTATGCCTAAAAATACTAGGAACGCTGATTTTGGGCATACCAAAATCTTATAGGGCATAAAACACTAGTCCCATCTTGTGATCTTATAAGGGGTATCTAGTGGGTAGTCCAATTACCTATATACCCCTAAATTTTTTTATTAATCTACTCTTACCTTAACATAAAAACCTAAAATCAATTTAAAAAAAATTTAAAATCAGTTTCAAAACATAATCTCTTCTTCTAACTCCTCTACTCTAGCCAACTCTCACGGAAAAAAATATCGTTGTGAAAAATTTTTTTTTTTTAACCAATATTTAAACTCAACTACATAATGACTGTACAAATAAAAACAGTGGAGTAGGCATTCAAAATCATCTTCTAATCCATCAATCAAGAAGAAGAATTAATTAAAGGTGTAGAAATTGAACCATACAACTTTA
Organism: Papaver armeniacum; assembly: GCA_023531295.1. Lineage (NCBI taxonomy): Eukaryota > Viridiplantae > Streptophyta > Magnoliopsida > Ranunculales > Papaveraceae > Papaver > Papaver armeniacum. The sequence goes on along the minus strand of JAJJWW010019090.1, from coordinate 65,457 downwards.
TTAACCGCAACTCAACTCTTAAATGAGGATAAGAAAGTAAGTTCTACAAACTCCATCCTTGTTTGTTGTTTCTCCTCAATTAAAATGAGTTTAATTCCTAAAAGATTAGCTGCTGGATAATCAGATCTTGCCCGACTTAAAATTCTTAGTATTTTAAGCCGAACTGTTCTTGATGTTTCTCCTGAAAGTGTGTATGAATATTCTACTTGAAATTTCATGCGAAATTTATGCCGAACATAGTCACATTTGTCATTCCTTTTATTCGATAGTATTGAATTGAGCCGACTACTGTGGTAGAATTGATAGTCAAATGAGTATTATTGGGTCTGCCCAAAATTTAGTTGCGTTTAGCCGAACTGTTCTTCACAAAAGCTTCCTATAATCATATGAATATTTTGGCTTTGAAATTTCAATGAAATTTCAAGCCGAACCTAGTCACAGTAAAGAGATGCATAGGGGTTCATATTCTCATAATCATACATATGTGCCAACCTAGGCCTGACAACGGAAGAATATCCGCGGATATTTAGAAATCCGATATCCAATGGGGTGTTGCTAATTATTTGATATTCGGGAGCAGACCGATAATATCCTATGATATCAAAATCGACATCGATTCCGCTAGGCTGTTTATTTGATATCCTATAATATCCCTGTGCTATACCAAAAAAAGCTTAAAACCTCTGTAAACATTTTCATAATTGACATTTATCGGATATTTATCCGACAATATCCTACAATATCCGATACTAGACTCAAATTAGATAAATTACAAATAAGTTCCTATACTACTCGGATATCGGATATTAACATTTCGGATGGGTCTAATCCGTTTCCGATATGTTAAGGAAGAAATATCCCAAAATATCCGATTCGATATCCGATATCCCCGATACAACGGATAAAATCCTATTGATCTCGAATATTCAAACGGATTCTCATAAAAGCATGTACACTTTGGAAATCTTACGCAACTTGCAATGTTTTTGGATGAAATAAAATATTTGAGAATTTTTTATAAAGATGCTTAGTGGTAACTTGTTTGATGTCAAATATGATCTATTGAGTAGTGAGTTAGAAAATGTTATTTTCAAGAAAATTGTTTGAATTTTTTCTCTATATTGTGCAAAATGTTTTGGGTTTAGATCTTTGCTTTGGCTATTAGTTTTCACAATTTTGGGATATTTGGATATTGTTTTTGGGAATTTTATTTAGTCAAAAAAATAGTGGGGGTTCCCATATCCTTATGCTTTAACATTTTGATTTAAATTAGAGGAACTAGAAAAATGAAGGTGACAAGTAATTCACTAAGAATGAACCTAGAAAAGTATATAAGTGAGACTAAATTTTAGTCATGAATATTTTGTTGCTTATAATTTGAAAGATAACTTCTTATAGAGAGTAACTTTGTTCTTCAAACTATTAAATCTTTGGAAAAAGGTTTTTTATGATCCTATTGTGTTTAGACAAGCAAACAGAATTGTTGACTCTTACATTCATGTCATAAATAACTTACATGATTGTTTTGTTGATATTGTTTCTACAATGTATGATTTGTTATAGTCATAAGTAGAAATATATACTTTGTAAGTTGGATGAGACTCTATAAACCAAGCATGGAAAACTCATGTGTATTTTCTACAATAAAAGAAAGTTGTTAAGTTTCATTTATATTCTCGAAAACAACTTTAAAACAATTTATAAAATAAAATTGTTTACTTGATTCATTCGAATGATTTTTAATCGATGAAAGTGAAAATGCACAATACTCTTTGTTTTGTATGCATAAGTGATTTGTTGATTTTTTATTCTAACAGTGGGAACTTCAATAAATTAATCTTCGATAAATTAATTACTTCATAAAATAATAAAATTCTTTGGTCCCAACTTCAGGCTTGTACAGCAAATTTAACTCTATAAAAACTTGTAAAATAATAATTTTCTCCGGTCCCATGGCTATTAATTTATCGAAGTTCAACTGTATAATATGAAAATGAAACTGAGAACATGCTTAGTTTGCTATTTGACATGAAAGACTTGAGTGAAGATGGTATATTTTGAAACGAATTTTTTTCTTCTGGATCAATTTTCATTTCAATGAAAATAGAATTTTAAAAGAGACAAGAATATATATAAATGGAAGCTATAAATAAGTTTTCACCATTTGGTTTTGGTGCTAATGATTTTGAGATTGTGTGATTGCACTAGACATGAGTATGTAGCTCAATATGCTTCTTTTCGCATGATTGACTATATATATAAGTATTTATTGTAGTGAGGGTGTAATATATTGCTTCATAGTAGGGGTTTTATATTCGATTTGCCAATCCCTAGTAATGGAAATTGGTAAAATATGGAGAAGGTTATGAGGTGTTTCAAACACATCATACACCTAGAAATACACTATCTAAATGGTTACCGTAATCCTTTAAGGATATTATGCGATTGGACATCCTTCAACTTGAATCCTTTAAGGGATGGAGCGATCGATCTTTAATAGATAGAGGAATGTATATATTAATCCAATGTGATAGTACCGCGCCTGGCCCATGAATTGAGAATGTAACGACAACTATAAGAGTTGATTTTATGAGAATATGGATTATATAATGTCCTAAACGAAGCCATTAGTCCTTTGACGAAAGGTTGATAAGAAGATGTGAATACATCTTAGGGAAGCTGATTCCATTGAGATTGAGTCATCTATGATGGATACCCAACCTAGAAATAGGTTCAAAGGACCAGACGAAGTCATAGGTGATATGGAGACGAGAATCATGCTTTCAAGAATGCATCCCATGGCATGATATCCCCAAACGAGTAAAGGCTGAGTTTAATTTTAATTTTCAAATTTTAAACTCTTTAATGATGCTTATATCTCTATTTAGAGTAAGTACATTCAAGAGTACTCTTGATAGACTCACTTATATGAATGTGAAAGTATGGTCGCATTTAGAATATGGGCAATTTAGATCATTCATTAAATCGGGATACAAGCGGTAAGTAATGTGGTCAAGCTGACTTTACACTAGTATAGTCGTGTGTGTGTTAATTAATGTTTATCTCCTAGAGTTCAAGACTTATGTTGCTACTATATGGTCAGATTTTAAGAGAGCCTATTAACACTAATGTAAGTTTCCAAGTCACAGAGACACCTTGCTTATGCACAACTTCAGACGTTTTTGCTCAATGTTTTGGAAAAATATAAGTGGGGATTGTTGGAATATATTTTAAACACATTATTTATTTCCAATAAATTAGTGTCTCATTAAAATGTTTTAATATGAAAATTTTCTTCATCTTAAAGAATAAATTTGTTTTTGAGTTAATGTCAAAAACCGTTTCCCAATGAGTTAATGATGTTAATTAACATCTTAATAATGTTTCCATAAAGAAAAAAATTAATTTTGCATTAATTTTGACCGTTATGTATTTGTGGTTTTAATGGTGTTAACTCACCATAATAACATTTTCCAATAGCATTTAAAATGTTTTTAAACTCTTGAGTATATTAGAATTCGGGTTGGAAAATAAAAATAAAAGGAGAAGAAGAAGAGTTTTAGAACCTTTTTTTAGCAGAGAGTTTTTTTATGTTTTAAGTTTGAAAGAAAATGAATTTTTAGTGAAAAGAAAAACAAGTGTGTGATCATCCTTGGTTTTTCTAAAGAGTTTCGAGCAAGAATGAAGTGTAGAAGTTTCACATCCTCTCACAAGGTAAGAGTGATTGTGTAAGAGATTGATCTCTACTGCTTTATCCCGGGGACGACGCGCACTGAAGAACCGGCTTTTAGACATCTTGACGCTGGCCAAACGTCTTAAAGAAAGCTGACCGTCCGCCAGCCATAACAAATGTTTCATGTTTGATTTTTTATTTGCTGTAGGCATAATTCAAAGAATTGTTCCAAAATTTTTAAGACGTTTCATTCGCTGCATGAATACCAAAAGAAAACAATTGCTCAAGCAACGCGATAAGTATCATTGTTTTATTTTCTTGATGCGTAATTTATAACCGTATATTTTGTTTAACGATTGAACATGATGCTTCTTTGACTTTTAGGTAACCGATACCTATAGTTAATTTATGTCTAATATAAGATGGACTAGGAATAATATGGTTAAATATTTTTTTCTTTGTGAACAGCTGAGATAGACAAATATTATTGATGTTTTAACGAATGTTTTTAACACTATCATGACCTTCTTCTCTTCTAAGCTTTGATTTTCCATCAACAACACCGCCTCCTTTTATTTCTTTTTTCCCCACCACCACATGTCGGGATCCGCCACTAACACTACTTCGTCTCCTTATTCTATCATCTAAACCACCACCAATACCTTCAAATCCGCCACAACAACACCTCCTCCTTCTTCTCCTTCCCTATGTAGGCAATCAACACCATCACTTCGGATCAGCTCCCAACGGCACCTTCGCCTCCTCATTCAATTCTCTCGACCACGGCAAGCCTCCTCCGCCGATGTATCATCGCTGACCAAATGATGATACATCTTCATCGTCGAAATCAATATCGTGTTGGGAAATGGCGAGTTTATGTTGAAACAAAGTTATCAAATTTTTTGGTTGGTGAATTCGGTAAATTTATGATGAAACCAAATTTGGTTTCATCATGAAATCAAAGATTTTAATGATGAATATTAAGTTTATAGTGAAACCAAATTTTAGTTTCATCATTTTGAGTGGAGCCCTTATACAACCTTACTGAATTGGTGACAGATCACGCACCCAAAATTTGAAGTTAAGTTTTACAACATGAATTTGAAGGACATGCCACATACAACATGTAAGAAGTCATTTTCGATTACACCGTGCACTTGCGCTTCAATTTTTGTTTAGACTACAATATGTTTTAATCTTCTTTTCATGTTTCATTTTATATTTAATTTTAATTTGACCGTAATTTTCATTTATTCTCATTCTCTGTTTATAGTTAAACATGTTCATTTGCTACATGTGTTTCATGTTTGTTTCATTTTAGATTAAGTTTATCGAGTTGCAGGATTTTATAATTTGATGGAACCAAAATAGGTTTCATCGCCATGGAACCTGCTTTGGTTTCATCATTTTTTATTGTTATTTCTTGGGTTTCATATGCAAAGACGAACCTTATATTTGTACATTACTTTCTTAAATATAGTTACTAATAGTTGTTCTTACCATCAAGATGTTTCATCTACAGTATAAACTAGTACATACTCCCAATTGAAACTTCATCAAAACATGGTTCATAACTCATATATGAGTTTTAAATCTCTTTTAAGTTTGGTTTGAAAGCAAACATACAATTGAACAATTCGACAAGAAAATGAATTCAACAATTGAAACCATTCATAAGCAATTGAAATCTTTTAGAAACTATTATAAGTATTTTGACATGAAATATATAATATTGCAAAATGCAATTACAACTAGTTGATATTTACACTAATGTCTTTATTGATATGTTTTGTCATCATGATTTTTGAGTGCCACTTTACTTACTCATGTTTCCCATCTTTTCATGTTTTCTCTTCAAGAGACTTCATGTTTCCCTTCAACGGACTCTTCATGTAATTGCATCTCCTACATTCTCTGTTTATGGTTCTCAGAATCTCTTTTTTCCTCGTTGAAAGACATAAGCAATCCATAAGCACATGAAAATACTTACAACCAAAATTGGTTTCATCAAAGAAACCATTAACTAAATGGAATTTGATGAAACCAAAATTGGTTTCATCAAAAGACAACGCTAAATGGAAACACCACCGTAGTAGCTGGGTCCCAAGAATATGTGAACCGAGGTAAAAATTATGAAAAGCAAAACAAGTTTGATCAAAGACAACACTAATCGAAACACCAATAAGGATGAAAATAGATGAAAAAATCTAACTAAAAACCATTACAAGAGGTTCCAAATGTAAAATCATGATGAAACCAAAATAGGTTTCATCAAAGAAAACACTAAATGAAAACACCAATAAGGATGAAAATGTAGATGAAACCCCTAACTAAAAATGGAGATGAAACAAGAGCTAGCGCGCACAAATGATGTAAAGAGCACATATACAAATGCTTTTATTTTTTCCCATGTCGTTAAGCCATATGTAAACCATAAGAACCAACAAAGTGATGAAACCATAACTCAAAAATGATGAAACCAAATCTAATTGCATCTTTCAAAACCTATTCATTACGGTTACAAGTGACAAATCTTTTAAGAATTTTTGACGTTAGATGTAAACCAATAATCGGAAATGATGTAACCAAATATGGTTACATCAAACAAACAACAACCGAAATCTGGTTTCATCAAACAAACATCAACCGAAACTGATTCACCAATAATCGAAATGATGTAAACTGCATTTGGTTTCATCAAAAAAAAATAGAAATAAACACGCCCAACAAAAACACAAGAAATAAACACACCCAAACCTAAATCAGAATTAGTTTTCAATTGAAATCAAATGAAATCTAAACCTAACAAATAAAACCTAAAAGCAACAAAACCCAAAAAATCAAATGAAACCTAAACCTAATAATCTTTTGAATCACGTTCAATTGAAAAAATGAAACATTAACCATTGAAGAATTGATACGGTTTCTTACCCTTTTGGAGGTGGTTTCACAGCTTTCTTTAGCTTTTCATCTTTCTTTTTATCATGTTGATTTCTGTTTCTTCACCATTTTTGTTGTTTTGGACAAATTAGGTTAGAAATTGAAACGATTTAGATCGAATTTGTATTGTTGGTTGAAATAAGTAATCGTTGGAGGAAGAGAAGAAGGAAAATCGAGAATCGAAGGATGATTTTTTGCTCGGGACCTAATACAAATCTGAGATTTCCTGGGTTTTGAGGGAGTTAGAGTTGCGTAGGTTTTAATTTTTTTTGTCCGTGGATGAAGATGCACGTTGAAAATCACGTTTTTTAGTTTCCTTTTAAGTGAATCTGGGGAAGGGTAGTTTAGACTGTTAACGTTATTTGGGTTTTTTGTGTCACTTTTGTTTGATTGGGTTTTTTGTGGATGGATAGTGACACCATTGGGGTTATAACTTGTGGCCCGTTTATTTAAAACATACAGGCTGTCCGCAAGCGAATAAACCATAAGAAGAGCAAATAGCCCAAAAAAAAAAACCCTAACTAAAACTTAGGATACAGAGCAGGGCGTAGTATCAGAACATCGACAAAAAAAGAAAAAAAACAAAATCAACAATCCAAATGTATTAGTACAGGGCAGTGCTTGAAAATCCTTGTTTATTATTGTATCCAAATAGCGCAGACACTGGTAGAAACAACACAAAATTGGTTAAAAAGACCAAAATCAACAAATCCCAGGTGAAAAAAACATTTAGATTCTGATACTGTTTAAATGGACAAAAATATAAAAATAGCCAGGATGTAACCAGTTTCATCCTATCCATTTTCAAATTCTTTTTCTTATTTTTAATTTACATCGTGATGCATCCAGGTTTAATCCTCGCTATTTTTTAAGTTTAAGCTGTGATGAATCTAGTTTCATCCTTACTATTTCCTTGTGTCCATTTCACCCATAATAATTTTTACTGGTCCATTTGAATGAACCAGGGTTTTAAATTTTTCTCGACAAATGACCCATTTTCCGTAGAAACAACGAAAAGTGAACTGCAACTACAACAAACTCGAATAAGAGAGGTACTTAGGTCTCACTTGCAAGACCTTAAATACAATGGAAAACAAAATGACATTTGCCTTTTCTTACAAATGCATAAAAAATGCACAAACAAGATTACAGTATACAACTCAGACCAAAACCAAACCCGACAAAATACATGCCAAAAGCCAACAAGGAAAATGCCGGGATAAACTAGTGTTGTTTTTTTTTCTTGATAAAACCAGACAGACAAATGGTGAAATAAAGACCCAAACAACTTAACTCCGTCACGAATTAATAATCAGCTTCCCATCCAAGGAGTAGTTTGATCAGCTGGAATGTGTTGAAAGATCCGATCACTAGAATCCAAACCCATATATGGCAGCAACCGGTGTTTGACACCATTAAAAAGTTTTTCTTGCGTCTGAATATCGCTGGGAACCCAGTTTCACTTAAAAATACAAAAGACCAGTAAAAGCAATACAAAGTACAAGCAATTTAGCAATGAGCCAAAAATCTCGTTCACTCGAGGATTGATTCTATAACTTAACCGTTTAAAGAATGGTTGATCAATAGCACATTGCCAAACCCTAATAAAAAGCATCGGAAGGGGAATGCGGGATATTAGGAAATAGGTGAAAACTGGTATAATGGTAAGACCAAGCCACAGAATCACAAGTTTGATGTCTAATGTAGAATAGTTGTAAAAAGGTGGACCGATGGTTGCGAGTACTATCGTGTAACTTATGATGAAACACGCCATTGCAATGGCCAGCAGTACCTCGAGATATACAACTTTTGAAGTTCTGAAACCTCTGGATGGACGTTGTTTAATAGCATCAAATGTAACTATAAGAATCGTCATTCCACACACTACGAGTGAGAACGTATTAAGTAGTACGTATGACTCGTAAGCTTTTGGCAATGTATACGCCAAGATAGAGGTCCCAGCATAACGTAATAGATAAGGAGAAAAGCCAGAGCGACCTCCCATAGTATTATTGTAGTTGGAAGTCATATTCATCCACCAATCTTCCAAAACAATACCAGGTGCTACTTTGAGGCATGTACGGAAACACTGGCCTAATTAACGACTCACTCCTTATTGCAGCGGTTAATAGATCTCTAACAAAGTTAGCCCTGTAAGTGATACTTTCATCGGAAGGAGTAGTTATATTGTTACCTGTTGTCGTTTTCTGTGGCGGCAGGTTGTTTATATACGATTCAAAACCTTGAGACATAACATAGCTGCCGATGACATTTCTCAGATAATAAGTAAACATAACAGGGTCGGTAATAGAATCAATCTTTGAGTCTTCCTGGAAAACACCCCCGGTGGATTGATAACAGCTTGAAAAGAGAAGCCGGCTATTAGAGCTGCTACAATCATTATTGTGTTCAGTCTCTTTTAGGCGCTTCTCATTTTTTGATGTTGTGATTTGTCGCTGAACTTCTCTAGTAGTATTATAATCATAACAACCAATTCCTAGATTATACATTTCATATTCATCTAACATGTCTAGGGCTCTGAGTTGCTCAGGAGTTGTGTTTCGGATATTTATGTTAACTCCAATCTTACTACTCCCTAGCAAATATTTTAGCATCTGCAGAAAGAAAAGGGTACATTTATCAGTTAGAAGGCTAATCCCTAATATGATAACAACCAACGAGGGAATAGGTGTGTTTTAAGATTAGTGTAAAGTAGACTAAAAAATGATGAAATATTTCGTATGACAAGATTATTGATGACTTTTTTCCTTTGACATTCGCCAAAAACAGGTGCAATGGTTTTGCTTAGAGCAGGCACTATGGGTGCCGATTTCCTTGACTTTCATTACATTATTATAGCCAAGAGCAACCACTATGGCCCTTCTCTAGGCTATAATGTAGCTTTCATCCGAGCCTTGGCTAGTGAGGGCTACTGATGTGCAGTACTCAAGGGATGGTTGTTGGAAACTCAGTTTTCTGAAAAAGTATTCCATCCATCCTGTTTTTGTTCACAAGAATCACAACTACTCATTTCCTATTTATACATAGAAAAACCGGCATATCATTTTCAAAATTCAGTTTCCGTATGTTACTATCAGTTTCCATCACCAAAAATCCACAGACCATAGTGCTTCGTTTTTGTTTTGTCCATGGCTTGGGGTACGTCTCTATAATAGGCCCAAGAGATGCTCCTCCACGGTGCTTCCTCTAAGGGACATGTCTAGGTGAATTTTTACTTTGTAGTACGTGCAGCTCAATTTTAAAGAAAAGCAAGACTAAAAGTTAGATTTATGTACCTTCATCCGCTTCATTTGTGCAGCCAGGTGCAAGATTGTGTTTCCATCACTATCAATGGAGTTTACAGAGATTATATGTGGGTTATTAGCAAGAGTCTCCCTGTTAGTCACTAGGTAGTCAACCAACTTCTCCATGGCCCGGAACGCATTATGTTTAACGATAAGTGCAGTATTGTCTCTTTTTGTATTCGGAAGGACTTGATGAATGGCTTCAGGACGGCTTTGAAGCAATAAGTCCATGACCATAACTTCATTTCTCATGGCTGCTAGATGTAGGGGTGTTCGTCCATCTTGATCTGGAGCTATGCAAGCATCTGCGTTGGCATTTAACAGAATTTTCACCATTTCAACATTATATCTTGAGGTAGCCAAGTGAAGAGGAGTATATCCTTGCGAATCTTTCTCGTACCCTAGTAATGGATTGAAACGCACAATTTCTGATGCAAAAGCAACATAATCATGCATAGCTGCTACGTGCAAAGGAGTTCAAGGAAACTAGTAAACTTTGGATCAGCTAGAGGAAAAGTTGGATTCGCAGCAAGTATTCTCTTGAGCGATTCAACATCACCTCTCTCTGTAACATCATGAATGATATCCATATACCCTTTCTCTTTAAGTTATAGATAAATTATAACTCCAATGATGAGATGGAAGAACTAAATTAAGGCTTCCTCTAAGAGCAATTCTTATGGGCTGTTCTTCCGAAGCATATGATCTAGGTAGATTGCATTACAAAATATTACGAAGTTAAACTGCTAAGAATTTCATTAGAAAACACAAGAAATTTCCCACTTGTGACCATTGAACTTCTTAAACTTCGTTTATATGTATAACTACCAGATTAATGCAGCCCATGATGTCATCTCTATGTTTGCTCCGGCTTCAAATTCAAACCATTGACTTTAGGGATATAATTTATTTTTTTGTGATGATGCGTGGGAAGTACCTCACAATAGGTGCATAATGATGAGTTTTTAGTCATGGTTCACGAGTGGAGAACACGTCGAAATGTATTACCATAGATATGGCCAATAGTTGAAAAATTGAAAATTTATTGCATGAAATGCACAAACGATATTTATTTATTTATTTATTTATTTATTTTTTTTTTTTTGCTAGAACAACAACAAAATAAACATTAAGGCTGACAACTCTCAGCTCTACAAATACCAGCAATGCAGAGAGGGGGGAAGAAGATAACCACCACATATTGGAGTGGTGTTTTAAGGCGTAACTTGCTAGAGAATGGGCTGCAGAGTTCCCATCTCTTTGGTTGTAGATGAACTTCACATCTTCCAGTTTAGCAGCATTAGCTTTTATCTGATTAATAATGTTCTGGATTCTCCAAGGGATAGTCTCCTCTCTGTTAGTTAAGATGGTGATCACTTTCTCGGCATCGCTTTCGATTATAACTCTTTTCAGCTGAAGCATCATGGTAAACTCAGTTGCGAGAAGGACAGCTCTAGCTTCCGCCTCCAGAGCGCTATGAACTTTGTGGTTGTTAGTCCCTCCACCTTGGAATGTAGCATTGCAGTCTCTAGCCACCACAGCCCAACCTGCCTTGAAGTCTAAAAATGCTGCATCGACATTGAGTTTAATCCAATCCTCTTCAGGGGGTTTCCATCTAGCACGGGTCTTCTTTCTTTGAACTGGAACTATGGGAGCAATTTCATCAATAACTTGAGGCACCGAGTAGTTAAACCACCATTGGTCTTCTCTAACAATATTCAATATGTGTATGTTTTTATTGCTAAACACCTTCTCATTCCTAGCCTTCCAGATAGCCCACATAATGCAACTTCCCATTCTAAAGGAATCATAAGAGCCCTTCTCATTCAGTCATATTTCCAACACTTGCTTGACTGTTTTACCAATATAAGCTTCAGTTCTGCAGCTCATGCTAGACCCAAAGAAAGCCGTAACAGCCACAGGGCAGTGGAGGAATAGATGTTCTAGGTCTTCGATAGCTTTGTTACATAACCTGCACTCTTGATTTATCCCTTGGATAAATTTCTCATGTTCTTGAAGGTGGCAATGCCTTCGTGTAAGATTCTCCAAACAAACATGTGGATTTTGGGTGCCAACTTCTTCACTTTCCAGAAAACTTTCCAAGGGAAGTTTTGAGTATTTCTAGAAGATGTGGTGGGTTTCTTGTCTCTCAGAGTTTTTATGAAGGATTTTAAAGAGAACGTACCATTAGGATGGGGTTTCCGTGAGCAACCTGTCTTCATTAGGTTCCGCCTCACTTGGTAGGTTTGTGGCGAGGATATGCTAAGCAGATTGATCAGTAAATGTTTCTAATCAGATCCGACAGTATTCCATCCGGTGGGGTTGTTCAAAATCAGCTCACTCACTTTCTTTGATACTGCAGCTTATCGGGCCTGGCCTTTTAAGTTGTGGCAGATTATGTTGGAGTTGACTCAACCATGGGTCCTTGAGAATTTGGATGTTGTTACCATTTCCTACACTCCAAACACAATCATCTCTCGACATCCTTTCTGCAGGCTAACATCGCTTCCAAGTGGATGGACTTCTAGGGTTTTCTTTAACATCCCATATAGACTTTCCTCTTAAATACTTAGCCTCCATAATTTTCCCCCATAAACAATCTTTATCGGTTACAAATTTCCAAATGAGCTTCATGATCTGAGCTTTATTTAACTCCTCCAAAGATCTAATGACGAGACCACCAACATCTTTATCCTCCAAGAATCTATCCCAGTTGATGAAATGAGTCTTCTTGGTGTCATGAGAATGGCCCCACCAGAAGTTTCTAATGATTCTATCAAGATTTTTAATAACCCTTTTAGGAAGTAGTGTGGTGGCCATATAAAATGGAGGGATCAGGCCTAACACATGCTTAATAAGGACCGTCTTACCTATGTGATTTATGAAGATTCCTTTCCACCCAGATAATTTGGCTTCAATTTGTTCGGGTGAGGAAGTCAAAAGACTTGATTCTATGGGAAGGTTTGAGTAGCTGGTATCCAAGATACTTGTCATTTCCTTCCATTTGGTTAACCCCAACTTGTCAGCAACCTGGCATTTCCCGGCATGGCTTACACCTTTACCGAACAATACAACCGATTTTTCCAGATTTGCACGCTGCCTGCAGACCAGTTAGCATAGATGTAAAGAATATCTTGAGAGATTGGACAGTTTGATCATCAAGAGTGCCATAAAGGAGTAGGTCGTCGGGCGAACATAAGATGAGAAAAACTGTCGGGGCCCACCTATTGATTCTCGTACCCATTGTAGAGAGAAACACTTTCCATTCTCCCATTAACCAGGATAATCCCTGAGAACACAAAATAAACAAATATGGAGAGAGGGGACATCCTTGTCTAAGCCCTCTCTCACTAGTGAAATGCCCTCTGGGGTTCCGTTGATGATAATAGAGAAAGAGGGAGTAGTTACACAATACATAATAAGATCATGAGAGCTCTACCTGAATACCATAGGCTCTAAGACATTGGCTCAAAAATCTCCAAGAAACCTTGTCATAGGCTTTACTGATATATATTTTTAGCGCAAAACCACCTAACACAGAATTATACAACCCCATAGAGTGAATTAACTCTTTGGCAGTAATGATATTGTCCATTATGAGTCTTCCTGGAACAAAGGTTGATTGCGCTTTGTCCACAAGGGGGTCCAACATGGGCTTTAACCTCTGAGCAATAATCTTGACTACAATTTTATATAGGATGTTACATAAAGCAATAGGCCTAAACTCCACAGGCTTGGATGGATTTTTCACTTTTGGTACTAAGACTAAATTAGTGTGATTAAGACCTTTGGGAGACTCGCAGAGCTAAAACAGTGTTGGATTAAAGAGGTTACCTCTGTCCCCAGCTTGTCCTAGCATTTTTTATAGAAGAGAGGGGGCATTCCATCCGGCCCTGGCGAGCTGAGAGATCCCATATGTTTGAGCACACCCCAGACTTCATCTTGAGTTGGTACGGCACTGATTCTATCATTCTGCTCGCCGGTTATCTTGTTGTCAGAGTTAAACGCCACATTGATGTGCTGGTCACTTGCGTCTTTTTTGAAGATGCTAGAGAAGTGGTCTATCAAATGCCTTGAGATAGTTTTTTGGTCGGAAGTACACCTATTGTTTGAGATTTGTAAAGCTTCTATAGAGTTTTTCTTCCTCCTTTGTTTGACCGCTGTGTGAAAAATCTGAGTATTTCTATCCACGTTAGGGATCCACTTATTTTTGTTTCTTTGCTCCCAAAACTTCCGCTCCGTCTCCATAAGTGATTCAATCTTGATTGTTAATTTGGCTTCCTCAAGTCTTGTATCTCTCAAATGAGCAACTTTTTGAACTTCAATCAATTCAAGTTTAGCGTCTTCAACGGCTCTAGTGACATGTCCAAAAGTTTTCTTTCCCATTTAGCCAGGCAGACTCCTACTTGATTTATCTTCTCTCTATTGCATTCCCAGTAGAGTTATCCCAAGCCTTGGATACTTCATTTTTGAACTCATGATGATCAACCCAATGATATTCAAATCAGAACCCGTCTTCTCTTCTTTCCTCTTCTTTCCAAATTAAGATAGATGGGAGCATGGTCACTCCCAATTCTTGGCAAGTGAAAGTTTTGAATGCACAAACGATTCAAGTACACATTTCACATTCAAACCTTTTTTTTTAAAAACCTTAGGCAAAAGGCTAAGGTCCATACAAGGTGTTAGCAGTGCATGTGCTAAGCCTGCTTTCATTGTTCTTACATAAGATAGCTAATATTAAGAGTATCCAAATTTTGAAGTCTATGAATAATTTTAAGACTACTTAACACAAAAGAGATAGGTTTGATTCTTGAGTTATTGTCTTGACATTATTTCTTGAAACATCATAGTGTCCGAGGTTGAACCTTCCTTTGATTGCCCGGTGGTAAAGATAATGGAACCTTAATAGAACCTTCCTTCCTTTGGCCTGATAGACCCTAAACTTCAAAGGAACCTGATAGACGCTGAAAATCCAATCCCTTGCATCACTTGTCACTCTTATAAACCACCTCACCATCCATTCTACCATATGGGTTCTCTTATAGGCTACATTGTCTTTAAGTTGATGGTCCTAATCTTCTTCAATGATGGAACTAATCAAACCCGATATTCAATAATCAAAATAAAATCACCAAAATCTTAATTTTCATTTGTGTTTTAGTTGTTCACTGCACAACACTAACAAAGCCACAATCTTTAACTCAAACCCTATTTTCACACCCAACAACAACAGTTTAGTGAAGTGAAAAATGTAAATTCATTTCAGAAAATCATAAATC
This sequence comes from Papaver armeniacum, assembly GCA_023531295.1. Taxonomy (NCBI): domain Eukaryota; kingdom Viridiplantae; phylum Streptophyta; class Magnoliopsida; order Ranunculales; family Papaveraceae; genus Papaver; species Papaver armeniacum. The sequence continues at coordinate 50,260 of JAJJWW010019090.1, read as the reverse complement.
AAAAAAAAAAAAAAAAAAAAAAAAAAGAACTGGAATTAAAATAGAAAAAGTATTCAAAGAAAATAAGAATAGTTACCTGAATCTTAGCCTCGGGGTTATCGATTGTATCACAAAACAACGGAATTTAGGATGAAACTCTGCTTAGCATTTTAACAAACAGTTAATGTGTGTTCGGTTTTCTCTTTGAAAATTACAAACAATTGAACATGCTGCTTAGAGAGATCAACTTGAAATCAAAAGTGTTAGAGATCTTATATCTGTATTAGACATAGTACTACCTGCGACATATCAAATGTCATAAGAAGAACAATGCGTCCGATTTCAGCTGATAGGTGCAATCCAATTGGAAAATTGTGAAAAACGCACAACAACATTAGTACAATGACTGAAAAATCTAAACTAAAGTTGTAGAAACCAACCCAACCTGCGTATGAATTGAAAATTCCACTTTTATTTCAGAATCCACATATTTATGGATTCTGAAATTGAAATCGAATTCACACAGTGGTTAGGAATGTGATGTTGTTTATTTTTAAGTAAAGATAAAGAAATAAAAGGAATACGAAAAAATTACCTTCTTCATCAACAATGATTTCTTCATTAAAGAAAACTGATTTTTCACCATTCTCATCTCTTCATATCGTCGCTATCTTCTCTGGTTGGGTTCTCTGTTTTTTCACAGAAGTGGGGTAATTGGGTATAGTTATGTCGAAGAAGTGGGGTAGTTGTTCTCCGGTTTCTCATCGGTTATGGGAAGTGTAAATACGGTGTCAAATTATTTGTTAGCTTTATGGGGCAGAATTATTGAGAATGAATGAGAGAGTTCCATTTCCTAATACTTTTACCACAATTGTCCACATCAGCATTTTGTTGGGTCAATGAATGAGAATTCAGTATTGAGTTTCAATTATCATCTTGTTAGATAGATAGATAGATAGATAGATAGATAAAGAATACATGAGCAAGGAAAGGTATGCAATTCAGACCGAAGAAACAAACACTAGCGAAATAAAGACCAAAACAACTTAACTGCCCTAGTATGAATTAATTAACAGTTTGGAAAATGATAAACTGATTCCCCTGCATCTAAGAGACATAAGAAAGGACCCATTTTAACCTTTCCCCGTCCAAATGTTGAGAAGAGTGGCCCAGATTGCATTGTTCCCTTATGAGGATGTTACGCGGGAGATTAATTGAGTGAGTCTATCAGCTCCCTAACAGTTTTCCATCCGATGAAATAAGTCCAGAAACTCAATAAAATCAAAACAAATATAATCACTTTAATTTTAGGCGAAGGGAAATCCTTCTTCACACGAAGCCATCTACCCAGAAACCGAAGAAGACGAGAATCCGGATCCGAAGACAATTCCTCAAGGAATGCAAAAATGGCAAGTAGCATAAAGATGGACCCTACCAGCATAGATAAAAATATTGTGCTTATTGTATAAACCACGTAAAACGGTGGAACGATGCTTGTGATTACTATCGTGTAACTTAGGAAGATACACGCCACTGCAGTAGCCACCAATACCTCAAGAAATCCAACTATTGAACTGGTGGATCCGTCTGGACGTTGTTTGACCGCATCGAATATTGCCGCAAGAATTGTCAATCCACATACAGCAAGTGAGAGTGAGTTGAGGATTATGTATGCCTCGTAAGCTTTGGGTGATGTATATGCCAAAATAGCTGTCCCCGCGTACCGTATCAGATAAGGGGAAAAATCAGAAAGGCCTCCAGTTTTGTTCTTGTATTGGGAAATAACACTCCTCAACGAATCATCGTCCAAAACAATACCAGGTTCCAAGTACTTTTGGTATGGGCGCAGAGTTAATGATGCACTTTGGTTTGCAGCTGCTAATAGACTCGTAACAAAGTCAATTCTGTAAGCTGCCGTCTGAGGGATGATACCTGGAGAATAATATGATCGGAAACCTTGGGCCATAGCAGGGTTTCCGATAACACGTCTTAGATAATAGATAAACATGACAGGGTCCTCCACAGAATCAATCTTTGAGTCTTCCTGGAAAACACCCCCAGGTGGATTGATAACAGCTTGAAAAGCGATGGCGGCTATTAGTGTTGCTACGACCATTATTGTATTCATTCTCTCTTTTAGCCACTCATCTTTTGATTTTGCACTTCGTTGCGGAACTTCTATTTGCTGCGGAACTACTGTGTATTGTTGGGGAATTTCTATTATTTCTTGTAGCCGAGCTTCTGTATGTTGTTGCGGAACTTCTGTATGTTGTTGCGGGACTTGTGTATCATTTTGGGGAACTTCCCTTGGAGTGTGATAATCATAACAACTTATTCCTATGTCTTCCATTTCTTTTATATCTAACATTTGTAGGGCTGTAAGTCCTCATTGTTTCGGATATTTATATTAATTCCTATACCATCTCTCGTTATCAAGTATCTTAACATCTGCAGAAACAAAAGTGGATTGATATTGTTAGATGATCTATCTTCCTTTGAAATATGCAACCTGAATTTTATAGTAAAAAGTTTAGACTAATATTCACCTCCGTCCGCTTCTTTTGTGCCGCCAGGTGCAATATTGTGTTCCCACCACTGTCGATGGAGTTTACAGAGACTGGATCGGGGATATTAGCAAGATTCTCCCTGTTATCCACCAAGCATTTAACCAGCTTCAACATGGCACTGAGCGTATTATGTTTAACACATAAGTGTAGAATTGTCTCATTCGTGTTCAATAGTCTTTGATGAATGGCTTGAGGACCCTTTTCAATCAACAACTCCATGATCTTAACTTCATTTCTCATGGCTGCTAGATGTAAGGGTGTTCCTCCGTTCCGATCTCGAACTGTACAAGCATTCGTGTTGCCATTTAACAACACTGTCACCATGTCAACATTATTTTGTGTACAAGCCAAGTGAAGAGGAGTGCATCCTTGCGAGTCTACCTCCATCGCGAGTTTTGGATTCGTATCAACAATTATTGATGCAAATTCAACATAACCACTTATAGCTGCGGCATGCAAAGGAGTTCGAAGGAAACAAGTAAGTTTTGGATCAGCAAGAGGGAAACCAGGATTTGCAGCTAGAATTCTCCTGAGCGATGCAACATCACCTTTCTCTGTAGCATCATAAATGTTATAATCCATACGCTTTCTCATTGAGTTAAATCTATCTTATAGTTTCTTGAAGTTTTATCAAAATGGAGATGAAATGACGCTGCTTGGGTTTTCTTATTGAATGAATGCTTGGATAGCTGAAAATAATTCAGGTTTATTGAGCTTCAAATGTTTAGATGAATGAATATGCAGCATGGCTAATATTTATAAGCTTAAAATTAGCATTTCATAATGATGTAAGAACTCCAACTTGTTCAATTATTAAGATCCATCGAATATTAATTTAGCTTTATATGTAGCCGCCGTGGGTCCGAGTAAAGTAACAAGGTGCTGTGAAGACTTAGTTTAACGTAGCCGCCGTAGGTCCGAGTCAAGTAAGAAAGTGCTGTGAAGAGAAGAACTAGCTATTGCCAGTCAATTGGGTTACTGTCATTTAGCAATTCTCCTCCGAATTTTGTACATAAAAGAGAAGAACAAGAAAACTTAAAGCCGGATATCATCATATACATGAACAGAGAAAGTGATAATACGATTACTTTAAACGTACGAAAGAAAGGAAAAGAAAAAGCTGAAGCTACACGATGTCCCTGAAAAGAAAAAAGATAATCAAATATTCTTTAAACGGAATATATAAATTGGAGTACTTTATGAAGAATAAAATTGTGGAAGTATGCGATGAATGTGCAGACCAAAGATGAAGAAATTTCCGAAAATGATATATATCCCCCCGCTCACTTACTCACTTCCCCCACTCCCTTCCCCCACTTATGTGTCCAGTATCTGTTGGTTAAATCCAATAATAATGGGACCCCCCCCTGCTAATCTCAATCTAGCGATCAAGGACTAAGAACGATGACACCTAACGGGGGGAAGTGAGCGGGGGGAAGTGTAGCACTTTCGAGAAATATCAGATCACTTTGTAATTGACATCTTACTTTATCAACACAACTAGACAGTAAAACCCTGACACTATAACTGTAATAATTTTTTTGTTTAAGAATACCAAGTACAATGATACTAACCAAATTTGACGTTAAATCTACAAAGCAGCAATAACAATATGGAAAAAATACGGTTTAATCCAAATGTAAAGTTTAATCCAATCCGAGTCAACTAGGTATTAGTCCAAAAATATGAAAAGTACACTAATAACCCTCCTTATTATTATTATTTAGTCCAAATATTTACAATTTAGTCCACACTAACTCCCGATGATGTCAAGAATTTTAAACAAGCTTTTCTTTTGAATAAAATCTATCTGATATACTTTAATTAGGTAGGTGTTTATAGTGTAATTCTCGGAGACAATTACAATGTATTTCCTTGAGGTTTTTATTAGAAAGGAGATGAAATAACGCTACTTAGATATTCTTATTGAAAGAAGGCGTGGATAGCTGGCTGAAATTGGTTTAGCTTTATTGGGTTTTAAATGTTTTGATGAATGAATATGCAAAATAGTTTAGATATGAACTAATATTTATAAGAGAAAATGGGTCATTAGCATCGCATAAAGATCTAAGAACTCCAACTTTCTCAATCATAAAAGTCCATTGAATTTTCATCTATTGACTAGACTAGATAATTAAGCACTCCAACTGGAATTTTCTTTGTTGTATAGGCATTTACATTACGTGATTTTTCTTTACTTTCACTATATGCAGTGTGTATAGGGGCAGGGACCGGCCTAGCAAGGGGCTAACCCGGGCTATAGCCCGTCCCTATATTTAGCTTGAATTTTTTTTAGTATAAGTAATTTTTATATAATTAGTAATTAATCCTTCCATATTAATAATTAGCCCTCCTCTATTTATAATTAATCCTTGTAGTTGTAGCACAATCAATTTTTAGCCCAAAATCTTGTTTAAAACATAAAATTTCTTTATCGCATCCATTTATTTTCCCATTTTTATTCAATAAACCATAAAAAAAAAATCTACAATCACTATTCGTGATTAAAATTGATGGATTTTAATCTTATATTTGTCCATATATCTAGTATTTTATAGGCAAATTTCAATAAAACCACTGTTTATTTAAGAACCCACAATTGGGGGATATCAAAACTAATTGGGGGATAGAGGAAAAAGACAAAAATTGGATCCAAATATCAAATCGGGGTCACCCCTTATCTTAGTATTTTTTTAATTCATAATCTTGCCCTCATTAATCGATTAGTGATTAATAATAATTAGTAAAAATCTTAAGTATTTGGGGGATAGATTAGTGTTTGTTTTATTTTAATTTGTGTGAGTGAGAGTAGAGGAGAGAAAAAAAAATTGAGTGGATTTTTTTTTTTTGAAAATGGAAGATGATTGTGATGAGAGAATTGCTACTAAGAGGTTGAAAATTTGATTTTTTTTTCTTCGAATCCACCATTGTTGCAAATTAAAAGCTTGGTGCTTCTGCATGGTATTCAACCAAAAACCCATGCGGGCAATTGTTGGAAATGTTCATAAATTGTTTGCCACTATCCTGGGGTTGAGAACTACGCCTCTCGCTACGATTTTTTTTTCTGGTTTTGATCTTCAAAATGTTGATTTTTTCTGTTTGAACCGGTACCGCATGGTAATCTAGTTTTCAGCATCTTGGTACATGTTCCGCATAGTATTTTGCTTAAATTTCTATGCCGGAACATGATGAAAAGTATCCGTAAAATTGATTTTTTTCACTTAACTACCGCATTGATAGATTTATATCGAGCATGCCTAAGCATTTAGTTCGGATTGAATTTCATCACTTCCGGCGTGGTCTTCAACATTTCCGACATGTTCTTCAAGACTTTCTACGTGGTCTTCATCCTAAATAATAATGCCGGAACTCACTTCCGGTGTGGTCTTCATCCTAAATTTCTATGCCGGCACATGATGAAATGTATTCAGAAAATTGATTTTTTTTTGAACGCGCAATTGGGGGATATATAATCTAATTGGGGGATATAGCTACAAGACAAAAATAGAGTCCCAATAGCACCTGGGTCACCCCTTATGTAATTATTTTTTTAAATCCTAATATACCCTCACTAATCATGTTTAGTGGTTAATAATAATTAGTAAAAAACTTAAGTATTTGGGGGATAGATTAGTGTGTGTTTTTATTTTAATTTGTGTGAGTGAGGAGTAGATGGAGAGAAAAAAATTTGAGGGAATTTTTTTTTTGAAAATGGAAGATGATTGTGATGAGAGAATTACCGCTTAATAAGAGGTTGAAAAATTGATTTTTCTTCTTTGAATCCACCATTGTTGCAAATGAAAAGCTTGGTGCCTAGATGGTATTCAACCAAAACCCATACGATTTTTTTTCTCGGTTTTGATGTTGATTTTTTCTCGTTTTGAACAAAAACCGGCATGGTAATCATGGATTCGAGCATGCCGAGGTACATGTTCCTAAGATAGTATTTTGCTTAAATTTCCATGCCTAACAGATGAAAAGTATCCGTAACGTTGATTTTTTTTTCACTTGACTACCGCATTGATAGGAAATTCTCGAGCATGCCTAGATATCATGTTCCGCATATAGTCTTCATCAATTCCGGCATGGTCTTCATCTCTTCCTTTTTGAACTTTTTTCGGTATTAATCACCCACCACGGCATGGTTAGTTGATATGAAGACCATGCCGTATTGTTTTCCGTAAGATACCATGTTGCTTTATTTTCTATGCCTAAGTGGACTCGATTAATACCAAAAATTCAATTCTAAGTGATGAAGACCATGCCTGGAATTGATGAAGAACATATGTTTGAACATGATACCGGCATGGTCTTCATCAATTCCTATGATGGTCATCATCACTTTCAACATGATCTTCATCACTTCCGAATAAAAAAATTGGTTTCCAAAGTGAGGAGAAGAGAATTTGATATAGAGTGGGGAGAGTTTAGAATTTGAAAGGTCATCATCACTTTCAAAGATGATCTTCATCACTTCCGAATAAAAAAAAAATTGGTTTCCAAAGTGAGGAGAAGAGAATTTGATATAGAGTGGGAGAGTTTAGAATTTGAAAGGGAATGGGAAATATTTGTTTCAAAGCTCCACCCCTAAATAAGATTAATAAGAAGTGGAGATGGAAATGGGGATATGATTTTGTTTTTTGATTTTAAGTTTTTGATTTTTATTTTGTGGGAAGGGTATTTTAGTATTTTCGCCCCCAAAAGTCACCCCTTAGCACACACCATGGGTTGGGGGAAGTAATTCATATCCCCCAATTAGATTATATATCCCCCAATTGCGCGTTCTTTTTTTTTCATTTAACTACCGGCATTAATAGATTTATATCGAGCATGCCGGCATTTAGTTCCGCATTGAATTTCATCACTTCCTATGGTCTTCATCATTTCCGACATGTTCTTCAAAGACTTCCCGCGTGGTCTTCATCCTAAATAACCATGTCGGAACTCACTTCCGGTGTGGTCTTCATCCTAAATTTCTATGCCTAAGACATGATGAAATGTATTCGAAAATTGATTTTTTTTTCATTTAACTACCGGCATTAATAGATTTATATCGAGCATGCCGGAATTTAGTTCCGGCATTGAATTACATCAATTCCGGCATGATATTCATCATTTCCGGCGTGACCTTCATCATTTCCGACATGTTCTTCATCACTTCCGGCGTGGTCTTCATCATTTCCGGCGTGACCTTCATCATTTCCGGCGTGTTCTTCATCACTTCCGGCATAGAAGGAGAAGATAATTTGAAAGGAAATGGAGAAAATGTAGAATTTGAAAGAGAATGTGGAACATTTGGGTTTCAAAGTTTTAACCCTAAAAAGATTAATAAGAAGTGGAGATGGAAATGGGGGATATGATTTTGTTTTTTGATTTTAAGTTTTTTGATTTTTATTTTGATGGAAGGGTGTTTTAATATTTTCGCCCCCAAAAGTCACCCCTTAGCACACACCATGGGTTGGGGGAAGTAATTCATATCCCCAATTAATTCCCATATCCCCAATTGCGCGTTCTTAGTTCTTATTTAACCCAAAGATTTTTGGGTCCGTCCCTGTATTGAGGCTGGCTTTTTAGCATTCTTTTCTGGTGCCCTTAGATGTGTCTCTTCTTGTCTTATCTTTTCTTTTCATGAATAATTTTTTTGACCATTTGACGTTTAAAAATAAAAGAAAAAAAAAATCATTTTAATTATTTATTTATCACAAAATTGGTCAAAAAGACCAAAATCAACAATTCCTGGGTGAAAAAGACACTTAGGTTTTGATACTGTTTAAATAGCTAAAAATTAAAAAGATACTGTTTAAATGGACAAAAAATTTAAAATAGGCGGATGTAACCAGGTTTAATCCTGGCCCATTTTCAAATATTTTTTTCTTATTTTTATTTTTTTACAAGTGATGCATCCAAATCCATCCTTGCTATTTTTTTAGTATAAGCCGTGGATGAAATCCAGCTTTCATCCTTGCTATTTTTTTTTGGCTATTTCACCCGTACTTTTTTTTACTCGTCCATTTGAACCGTGTTTTAAATTTTTTTTGGACAAATGACCCATTTTCTCTTTATTTATTTATTTTTTTTTTTTTTTGATGTTCAATTTGATATTACCCCGTTTCTCATAAAAGTATTCATGGATTCTGATTAATGTTATAGTCCGATAACGTAAGTTTCTAGACTACTAAGTGGTGCATTTATCCACGGATTTGATTAATACTCAACTCTCTGAACAACACCACTCAATTCTCATCCATATTATTAGCAAATATCTTAACTTTACGTCACCAATAATACAACACATGAGCTAATCAGAAATACGACAATGTAGATAAAATGAAGTTCATACCAGGCATTTGACTCACCATTAAAAACTTATCTCATTTCGGGACATACATATCAATAGATAAATGGACATTATGCATCTACTAGTCATGCTAACCTTTAGGGAAAAGCAGTGGTAAGCTCCAAACCAATTAGAACCTTACGAGTCAGGCTGGCCCACTCAGAAGCAGAGCAGCAGAGTGCGTTTTTTTCTTTGTCGCATACATTGCAGTATAAGGACATCACATTGCATTTGAGTCTTTTATATGGTTGATGCAACTTGGATCTGGGGATAGTTGAAAAGTCATATGACTCGTAGTCGTAGTCGTATGTAATATCGAAGCACAGACAAAATAGTTGGGATTGTTATGTTTGTTTGAGCTAAATGGTCCCAATATAAAGACATTATTGCACTGTATTTGCGTCCGATAATAATTGTACCAAAGTTAACCCAGATTTTCTGCAACTTGGGTCTAGTGGTTTAGATCCCGTTAAAAGGGATAGTTGAAAAGTCATATATATATTTGAAGTCATTCGATCTCTGATTTGTTCCTCACTTCAAGTTTGGGTAACTTGTAGCTTGCACATCTAATCCACGCACAAATATATGAAGGGTACTTGCAATCCATATTTGCATCAGTAAACTCAAAATTGTTCTCTGTCACAGCTATCCTGTGCTAAAGAAAATCCGGATACTAAACCAAAAAAAACTGATCAGGTGTGTAGTATTAAAGTTTAAAACGTTTAAACAAAGTTCAGCGACACAATCTTTTTATGTCAATATGTCTGTTTAAGTAGCAGATTTACTTCGTACGTGGTATCTTTTGTAGAAGCAGAATTATCTCGTTGTAGCGATGGTACGTAGTTTAGCCAAGGTGGTTAAGTATTATACATACGGACACTTCAAGTTTAGCTGGTTCCTGTTAAACCCGTGATTCTTTTAAGGTGACAGATAGTCTGCCGTTTGGGGCTGCGCGGCAGTTATAGGTGCTACAAATGGGATGGAGGGTGTGTGGATGTCTCAGCCTCCGGTGAAATCAGGCGTTTCAATAGTGCTGATCTTGCTGGTAGAGCAGACACGAGAGAAGTGACTTATTTTCTAGTTTCTGGTCTCAGGAAAAAAGAAAAGAAAAGACGTATACATAATTAAACTTGAGAAGTTGCCGATCAGAAATCATAGGTACATTGAATGATAAACAAAATGTTACGTATTTAACTTTTTATTCATAGGCATAATCACGACTAATTATGAACTTATTCAATTCTGGACACCATAGACGATATCCTTTCACACCTAATGGATAACCTAAGAAAATTGCCTTCTTAGCCCTAACACCCAACTTATCTTCTTTACATGAAAATAGGCTGGACAACCAAACACCCTTAAATGAGAATAATTCACAGGATTTCCAGTCCATATATATTCCATAGGTGCCTTACACTTAATAGCTGTTGATGGTGATCGATTCACTAAATAGCACGCTGTATTCTTTCAAGCTTGACCCACCAAATCTTGTCTAAACTTGCGTTTGACAACATGCACCGTGCTCTCTCAAGTAACGTTCGATTCATTCTCTCCGCTTACTCCATTTTTCTGTGGTGTACCCTTGACTGCGTGAAGTGCCTAACGATACCTTGTTCCTCAAAACTCCTTCAGTGGGTCTTGATGTATTCACCGCCATTATCGGAACGTATCTTCTAACCACACGACCAAGTTGTTTCTCTACCATGGTCTTCCACTTCTTAAACACCTCGATGACTTCATACTTATGCTTCATGGTGTAAAGCCAAACTCTCCTCGAAAAGTCATCGATAAAGGTCACAAACCACCTAGCACCTCCCTTAGAAACTGTACGAGAGGGACCCCAAACTCCCAAATGGATGTAATCTAACATACCATGCGTGTGGTGAACATCGGTACCAAAACTGCTCCTACATTGCTTCCCAAAAATACAATGCTCACAAAAATCAAGCTTGCAAGTCTTCTCACCACCAAACAAGCCTTTACTACTCAACACCGACATACTTTTCTCACTCATATGCCCAAGACGCATATGCCATAAACGTGTTGACTCCACCTGCTTTCTCATCAATTGATTGAGAAACCATAGCTCCACCACAAACTATATCTCCTTGTAAGAAATATACATTACCATGTCTTTCACCATCATCTTCAAACTACCATTGTAGAATACCTTCAAGAATCCATATTCACCAACATACTTGTATCCAAGAGATTCAAGTACTCCCGACGAAATCAAACGCTTCCTCAAATCTGGAACATGTTTAACCTCTGAAAGTGTTGTGAAAACACCATGCGAACGAACTTGTACTGTACCAACTCCAATTATTTTGCAGGCATTAGAATTTCCCATCATAACAAGTACCACCATTCACCTCTCCGTAAGAGGTAAAATAATCTTTAGTAGGACACATATGATACGAAGCACCGGAATCAAGCATCCAACCATCATTGAGATAATTCTTTGATGTAACGTGTTAACACTTCCTCATCAAAACCACACATTGGGTCTTCTAAAGCTTCACTTCCTTCAAAGAACCGAAGCAACGACATTCTATGAATCGATTTCTCACGTTTCTCATCTCTTGCCTTAAGCTTGAGACAATCAGCCCTAATATGTCCCTGGTTTACGACAATAATAACACTCAATATCGCTCTTTTTGGAACGATTCTTTGACTTCGATTTCTTATTACCATTCTTTCCTCTATCAACAAACAAGCCTTCGACTTGTGCTTCATCGATGAACTCTTGCTTCCTTAACGCCTTAGCTTTTAAAGCAAAGACCACATCATCGAAAACCAACTTATCTTCATCTTCGTCTTCATCGGTTTTCCCACTCAACAAATAGTCAACGAAAGCATCATACGACGTGAGGCAAAGAACATAATAATATCATGGATTTATCCGTATCGAGATAGTGACACCGATATTAGACAAATCGAATGGATCTTATTAAACTCATTAATATGATCCATCATGACTTACACTGAGACATTCTAAAGGCATGGAGTCTACGTATCAAGTAAATTTCAGAAGTTAAATCCTTTTGTAAGTAGAGCTTCTCTAACTTATCCCACAACACCTTTGCAGAAGTTTCACTCGAAAAATTATGAGTGATATCCCTTGACAAACATAAACGAATAGTTGAACACGCCATCAAATCAAGGTCAACCCACTTCTCATCAGTCTAATCCTTTGGCAACGTTGCTGGCTTCTCCTTGATTGCTTTGATTTGTTTCATACTAACAAGAATATCTTTTACATCAGCTTTTCCATGATGTGAAATTATTCTTCCCATTGAACTTGATAATATCAAATCCATTCACCTTCGAAAAACCACATGATGTAGAACTAGACATCTTCACTTCTAACTATGATCCTCTCCAAGCTCACCATACCACTTGTTAGGATTAAGACCTTAGAATTAATCTCTTCAAGACACTAATAGTTCTTTGGATCAACGTTGAACTAAAGAAACCAGAAATAAGATGCACTAAACGAAACAAAGAAAGACACAAAATTTAACGTGGTTCGGCAATATTCCTACTTCCACAAACGTCTACGATCAACTCTTATTAGAACAAATTACAGAGAATTAAACCACAACTATAAAAGCAGAGTTGCTGTTCACAAACACCAAACTAATTCTCTATGAACAAACGTTCTAAACCCTTAAATTCTCTAACTTTGAGAATTCTTCTCTAAATTGTTGTGTGTATTCTTCCCTAAAACTTATACACCTATTTATATAGGTTTCAAACTTGTATTCCAAGTATATGAGTTATACTAGGAAACCTAAACATAGCTAAGAAAGGAAACCTTGAGTTTAATTAAAAACAGAAACCTCTAGCTATACCAAAATAAGGAAACACCTAGATGATTCTAGAAAATTCTGGAACCTTCCTAAAACATCGACAACATAACATATGGAAGATCTTCCCAGCTAACTGAACCGTAAAAATCGGTGGACAAAGTCAGGTTGTGAGAAACCAAGTCAAACTGATCTAGATGTTTCTGTTTTATTAGCTTACCTATATTAGTATTTGGGTATACAAGATTACGGGCAAAGTAATCCTTTCTTTTATGAGCATCTCTTATCAAAGGAGAAGAAAATCAGATTAAATGGTCGGAATTGATTTCGGATAATACCATCATTTTTCCCTACTACATAAACAAAAATTGGGTATCTATACGATTTATCGCTCTCTCTTCACGATATACTTGTAATTGGTATCTTTAATTGTATTAGGGGTTTAATCATCTTGTATTTTGATGCTTTTGTTATTCTTGTAAGCGATCATGTAATCGATTTTGATTTGAATGAATTGAAATATGTTGATTGACCAAAAAAAAAAAAAAAAAGCTCATGAGATCTAAAAATAAACAACCTATCTTTTGAATAACGTGTAGGCGGTGACTAAATACAACCTATTTTTTGAATAATTAATTTGCAGAACCTAATGTAAATGTTCAGGCTCTCTCATACCTTACTAAAAATAAAGAATATTAATTACATCGACTTAAACAGCAAACCGCAACAAGGTGCGTCGGACAAAATATAAAAGTTAAAAAATTTAACCGAAATCAAACTATAAACCATCTCCCAAAAAGATTTCAAAAGTAAAATATGTGGGGTTCTGACGTTCTGTTTAGTTGGCATAGTCCCCTTATTCCTCCTTATCCAAGACAAGCTTAGCTAAAATGCCATTGCACGGAGAATTTTGGATGCCCTCCTCCTAAACTGACCATTCCAAACTATGTGTACACTCCTATAAAAAGTGTATATTTAAACATACACTTAGTCAAATGAACATGTTAAACATAATTATAGTTTATGAACATGTATAATTATGTGTTCATTTGACTAAGTGTATGTTTATACATGTTCATAAACTAAGTGTATGTTAAACTAAGTGATAATTATGTATAATTATGTGATAATTATGTATAACACATAATTATGAACACATGATTATGAACACATAATTATACATAATTATACATGTTCATAAACTAAGTGTATGTATAATTATACATAATTATACATGATTATGAACACATAATTATACATGATTATCGCTTAGTGAAATCGCTGTGATTATACATGATTATCGCTTCCGCATCTTTACTAGAGATTTCAGTCGATGACTAAGTTTTTCCATTGTTTCCACTGAATGATTGAATAAGTGAATTTGAGGGAAAGGGGGCTTCCTTCTACCCATTGTAGCACCAAATTAGGTCTATATTGGTAGACTCCTTAATTTTGAATGAAAGTTCACAACCCATAGCCCGTGCTCTTAGGAGAAACTTGGATTCATGACCTTAAATATCAAGACGTTTATATTATTAACCTTGAGAAGTTGGAGATCAAACATCATAAGGAGAATGGTAAACAAAATGACTTTTATTCATATGCATTAACAATCCACAAACAAAGAAAATATACAAATCAAAACCGAGAAAATACATGCCAATACACAAAATTGGTCAAAAAGACCAAAATCAACAATTCCTGGGTGAAAAAGACACTTAGGTTTTGATACTGTTTAAATAACCCAAAATAAAAAGATATCAAGTTTAAATGGACAAAAATTAAAAATAGGCGAGATGTAAAATCGGTTTCATCCCGTCCATTTTCAAATATTTTTCTTATTTTTATTTTACATGTGATGCATCCAAGTTTCATCCTTGCTATTTTTTTTTGGCTATTTCACCCGTATTTTTTTTACTCGTCCATTTGAACCGTATTTTAAATTTTTTTGGACAAATGACCCATTTTCTCATGCCAATAACCAACTGAATTTAATAGTTCCCCGTCGATCGAAACAGAAGTTGATTATCTGGAATGTGTTGAAAACCCGGTTCTGAATTTTATACCAAAAAATAAGCACAAAGAACGATAAAAGCCGCCCCATAGAATATGAATAATTTAACACTAGGCTAGGCCAAATATATTCCCTGTTCAGACTCCTTAAAATTAACTGTTTAAAGAATGGTTGATCAACAACATATTGGCGAAGCCTACTAAAACGCCTTTTCCTAAGAAGCATGCGGGATATTAAAATGAAGGTGAAACTAGCAATTGGCAAAATGGTTACCCCGATCAGCATAATCAAAAGTTTAGTAAGAGGTACACGTAAAAAGGTGGACCGATAGTTTTCACTTCTATCGTGTAACTTAAGCCGATACAAGTAACTGCAATAGCCAAAAAAACCTCAAGACATCCAACTATTGAAGCCATGGATCCGGATGGACGATGTTGAATAGCATCAAATGTAACTACAAGAATCGTCAATCCACATACTACAAATGAGAGGTAATTAAGGAGTCTGTATGACTCGTAAGCTTTTTGGTGATGTATACGCCAGGATAGCAGTCCCGGCATAATGTATTAGATAAGGAGAAAAACCAAAACCACCGCCTCCATAAGTTGTATTATAGTTGGATATAATAAGCATCCAACTATCCTCTTCCAAAACAATACCAGGTGCTAATTTTGGAACTTGTATACTAACCCTTACCACCTAGTTAATGATCAACTGCTTTTGGCAGCGGTTAATAGATCCTTGACAAAGTTAGCTCTGTAAGTCATAACCTCATCATGAACAATAGTATTACCTCTTGTTGTCCTCTGTGGGGGCAGGTTGTGTGTATGCGAATAATACGACTGAAAACCTTCAGACATAGAACGATTGCCGATAACATTTTTAGATAATAAGTAAACATAACAGGATCCTTAATAGAATCAATCTTTGAGTCTTCCTGGACAACGCCTCCAGGTGGATTGATAACAGCTTGAAAAGCGACGCCGGCTATTAGAGCTGCTACAATCATTAATGTGTTCAGTCTTTCTCTTAGCCACTCACTATTTGTACTTTGTTGCAGAACTTCTTTAGTAGCAGTAGGATCATACTCATCAAAACAAAATTCTATGTCTTCCATTATATTTTTATCTAACATGTCTAGGGCTCTGACTCCGTCATTGTTTAGGATATTTGTATCAACTCCTGTATTGTTACTCCCTAGCAAAAACTTTAACATCTGCAGAATAAAAGGTAAGATTTTAGACGGCTTACGTTTCTTTTATGACCGGAGAAAGCATTTGACGGCATTTCCGTGTACATGAGTAAGACCAAAAATTAGACCATTATTTACCTTCATCTGCTTCATTTGTGCTGCCAGGTGCAAGATTGTGTTCCCATCACTATCGACGGAGTTTAAAGAGATTGGATCTGGGATATTAGCAAGATCCACCGAGTTAGACAATAAATAGTCAACTATCTTCTCAGGGCCGTGAAATTATCATGTTTTACACACAAGTGTAGTATTGTCTCTTTTGTGTTGGGTACTTGATGAATGAATGGCTCCAGGCCGGCTTTGAATCAACAACTCCATGACCTCAGCTTTATTTCTGCTTGCTGCTATATATAGTGGTGTTCGTCCATCTTGATCTGGAGATAAACAAGCATCTGGGTTGGCCTTTATCAGCAAACTCACCATCTTAACATCATTTCTTGCGGCAGCCAAGTGAAGAGGAGTTAATCCTAGGGAGTCTTTCTCATTTGCAAGCTGTGGATACCTTTCTACAATTTCTCTTGCGAATTCAACATAACCATGCATAGCTGCTACATGTAAAGGAGTTCGAAGGAAACTAGTAAATTTCGGATCCGTGAGTATTCTCGCTGGATTTGCGGCGAGTATTCTTCGGAGTGATTTAACATCACCTCTCTGGGTAACATCATGTATAATATCCAAACCCTATCTCTTTGAGTTATAGATTATAAAGGGAAAGTGTTAAATCAAATGAACGCTTCCTCGGTTCCTCTAAGAGCAATTATTATTGGTTGTTCTTCCAGAGTATCTAGATTCTAGTTATTATAGCATTTGCGAAAGTCTACTACTAAGAATTGTCATAACGAAAACACAAGAAATTTCCAACCTGTAACCATTGAATTTTTCCAATCTACTAATCATATTTTATATTTATATATACACCGACCAGATTAATCATTAATGGATATACTTCTTGATTCATTGGTTATTAATTAAGATTTAATTAAATTAAAACAAACACAAAAGAAAATTTCCAAGTGAAACCACTGACTTTTAGTTTTATTAGGTTATTCTTTTTCTAATAATGCACGGAAGTATTCCTTATAGGAAGTTTTTAGGAAGCCTTTCAATCCTATATGCTCATGTCATGTGTTTACCCTTTGATATTTGTTGTGTAGTTTTAGTTGGAACACGAAATTGGGGATATAAAAAGGAATTGGGGATATTGATTACTTCTCCCAACCCATGGTGTCTGCATAAGGGGTGATTTTTTTGGGTATGAAAATACTAAAATACCCTTCCCTCAAAATAAAAATTAAAAACTTAAAATTAAAAAACAAAATCATATCCCCATTTCCATGACCACTTCTTATTAATCACTTTCGGGTTAGAACTTTGAAACCCAAATATTCCCCATTCCCTTTCAAATTCTAAACTCTCCCCACTCTCTTCAAATTCTCTTCTCCTTCTCTGCGGCTCTTCACTTTGGAAACGAATTTTTTTTTTTTTAAATCGGAAGTGATGAAGATCATGTCTGCAAGTGATGAAGACCATGCCGAATTGATGAAGACCATGCCGGAAATCAGTGCTATTTGCATGGTTGGTAACTAACATTCAATGTCAGAACTAAGTACCCAGCATGCTCAATAGAAATTTATCAATGCCGGTAGTCAAGTGAAAAAAATTGAAGTTTCCCTGGATACTTTCATCATGTGCCGACATAGAAATTTAAGCAACATACTATGCTTGGAAACCGGTCTTGATGCTCGAGAATTAACTACTTGTGCCTAAGTGGACCGATTAAAACCAAAAAACTCAAATACCATGCCCGAACCCCGGAGAGTGGCAAACAATTTATGAAAAATTCCAACAAATGCCTAAGATGGTTTTTTGGTTGAATGCCATGCCGCACCAAGCTTTTTCACCGCAACAATGGTGGATTCAAAGAAAAAAAATCAAATTTTCAACTTCTTAGCAACAATTCTCTCTTCACAATCATCCTCAACTTCCATCAAAAAAAGTTCCCTCTCAAATTTTTTTCCATCTTTCTACTCTCATCTCATTCACCCAAATACAAATACACACTAATCATTTAACAAAATCTTAAGATTTTTACTAATTATTATTAATCACTAATCCTGATTAGTGATGGGTATATTATGATTTTAAAAAATACTTAGATAAGGGGTGACCCAGAATTGATATTTGAACCTTTTTTTTGTCCTTTTCCTATATCCCCAATTGTTTTTTTTATCCCCAATTGTGGGTTCTTTAGTTTACCATCTGGATGGGGGGAATGTTTAAGATTTTTCAATGGACCCTCCTCCTACAGAAATACATCACGATTGGATGCTTCCTTCTACCTGCATTGCATTATTTAGCTAGTGCAAGTAACTACAATGATCTTAAATCCACATATGGCCCTGAGAAGTAGGAGACAGAAAATCATCACAAACAAAACACTGAAATTTTATATAAATGCATAAGAAATGCACACACAAGTTAAGTATACATTTCACACTCAACCAATTACACCCAGTTAGGGAAAATACATGGCAATCGCCAGCCAACCAAAAAGGACCGAGAAAATACTGAAATTAAGACCCTAAACAACTTAACTCTATGCATCTGGTGTTGAAAAAATCTGATCACTAGTGTCTGATTGACATTATAGTTCAGAGTTTTACACTTTTACTAGCATCAGATCGGTGGAAGCCCAGTTTGACTTAAAAAAGTAAACAATAAGCCAAAAGACTAAGGCTTAGTTTGGTAATGTCAGCTTTTTGCGTAAGCTTTTCTCATTGTCTTTGTCTTTGTCTTTGTCTTTAAAAAAGCTTAGGTGTTTGGTAAACTATATATTAAAAGCTAAAGTCGATTAAAAAGTTATCAAATTGTGTTTGGTAAAATATTAGTTCGATTATTGTATTTGTAGCAAATGACTAAAATAGACATAACATTTTAATGTGAATCCACTTTATGGGATAACAAAAATCAAACTAAGATCAAACAATTATTTATATTGGCTCTTATTTTTATTTTTGATTATTTTTTGTTATAAATTTCACCACATATATATTTTCTTTTAAGCTCCCATTAAACTTTTCGCGATTTCATCTCTCAATTTTTCCATTTCTTTTGATCCCCGAATGTTGGTGGCGTTAGGATCTTCTTCATTGTCTGGTTCAGTGGTTTCATCATAAACACCGTTATCAGCATCTTCAAAATGTCTATCCCTAGTAGCATATCTCCTTATATAGTTATGAATGGCCATCGTTGCAACGACTATCTGAACTTGTCTTCTATATGGGTAACTTGGCATATCTCTTAGAATTTTGTATTGAAATGGTATAGAAAATATAATTTGAAATTGAAAATAATAATCTTTAAAGAGCATCATATTGAAAATAACAATCTTTAAGAAATATGATATGGAGAATAAGATATTGATTGTAAAAAAATTTAAGGGCAATTTTAGTCATTTATTAAATAAAGTAGGATATAAAAGAAAAAATCAAGTCTTAAAATTAGGTGGGACCAGAGCTTATGCTTTTGGAGCTTTTAAAAGCTCCTCCCCCGACTTATGAAAATTGGTGAATTTTGGAAGTGCTTTGGACAAAAGCACTTTTTAGAATTTTTACCAAACACCAATATGGAAAATTATTACTATATATTTTTTGAAAGTGCTTTGGAAAAAAAAGCATTACCAAACTAAGCTAAGAAAAACCGTATAAAATACAAATAATTTAATACGGAGCCAAAAATATTCGGTCTGAAAATAGATCATATAAGTAAACTTTTTAAAGAATGATTGATCAGCATATTGCCGAACCCTGCTAAAATATTTTTCAGTAAGAGATTCAAGGAATATTAAAGAATAGAAGAATCAATGGCTACCCCAATCAACATAATCATAAGTTTAGTAAATATTGTTCGGTACTCGTAGAAAGGTGGGCCGATGATTGCAATTACTACCATGTAACTTATGCTGATACACGCCACTGCAATAGCCAGCAGTACCTCAAGGTATACAACTATTGGGGTGGCGAAGCTTCCAGATGGACGATGCTTAATAGCATCAAATGTAATTACAAGAATCGTCACTCCACATACCACAAGTGAGAGGGAATTAAGGAGCATGTATGACTCGTAAGCTTTGGTGATGTATATGCCAAGATAGCGGTCCCAGCGTAACGTATAAGATAAGGGGAAAACCAGAACCACCTCCATAAGTAGTATTGTAGTTGGAAGTAATATTCATCAACCGAGAATCTTCCAAAACGATACCAGGTGCATAAATTTGGGACTTGTATCGAAACACTGATCTAATTAATGATTCGTTACTTTTGGCAGTGGTTACTAGATTCTGAACAAAGTTAGCTCTGTAAGTGATAATGTCATCATCTGTAATATTACCTCTTGTTGTATCCTGTGGCGGCAGGTTTCCGATTGCATTTCTTAGATAATAAGTAAACATAACAGGGTCCGTAATAGAATCTATCTTTGAA
Source organism: Papaver armeniacum (assembly GCA_023531295.1). Classification (NCBI taxonomy): domain Eukaryota; kingdom Viridiplantae; phylum Streptophyta; class Magnoliopsida; order Ranunculales; family Papaveraceae; genus Papaver; species Papaver armeniacum. Next base: position 29,818 of record JAJJWW010019090.1, on the reverse strand, counting down.
TCTTCTTGGAAAACACCCCCTGGTGGATTGATAACAGCTTGAAAAGCGGCTCCGGCAATTAGAGCTGCTACAATCATTATGGTGTTTAGTCTCTCTTTAAGCCACTCATTACTTGATGTCGTACTTTGTTGCCGAACTTCTCTAGTAGTATTATAATCATAACAGCCAATTCCTAGTCTATACATTTCATATTCATTTAACATGTCTAGGGCTCTGAGTTTCTCAGTAGTGTTTCGGATATTTATTCCAATTCCTATCTTATTACTCCCTAACAAATATTTTAACATCTGCAGAAAGAAAAGTAATACGATCAGTTATGTGTTTACCAAACACCAGCCACTTTAGAAAACCTTTTCGATAGTAAAACTAGTAATAGTGCTTATAGACATAACTTCCAAAAAGATGTGTTTAGTACTACCTTCGTTTCCGGAAATGTGGTATTATCGCCTTATTATCCTAAAAATAGGTCAAATTGAAAAAGTGATAGTAACTTTTTTCCAGAAACGTAATATTTTACTTATGCCTTCACATTAATATCCATCCTTAATTATCTAAAATTTTAAAACGATTAATTTTTCTTTCAAGAAAATTAGTTAGCCGGATTTAAAAGAAATTGGAAAATTTTGGAGAAAGTTCGAAGAAAAATGGCATAGATTTGAAGAAATCAGAAAAAAAAATGAAAACTTGAAACCCCAGGACAAAAAATGTGACACATATTTGCAATTTTTTGATCATTAAAGGACTCCTTTAAGTCGCCAAAATAAAAACCCTTTGAGAAAAATTTAAATGAGTCCAAGAGGTACTAAAAAAAAATTGATTTCGTACTCAAGTTTAAGGAAAAGTTTAAAGGCTAAAAGTTAGCCAATTATTTACCTGCATCCGCTTCATTTGTGCCGCCAGGTGCAAGATTGTGTTCCCATCACTATCGACGGAGTTCACAGAGATTATATCTGGGTTATTAGCAAGATTCCTTTGTTAGTCACTAGGTAGTTAACCACCTTCTCCATGGCCTTGAAAGCATCATGTTTGACACACAACTGAAGTATCGTCTCGTTTGTGTCAGGTAGTAGTTGATGAATGGCTTCAGGACGTCTATGAATTAACAAATCCATGAGCTTAACTTCATTTCTCATGGCTGCTAGTTGTAGGGGTGTTCTTCCATCTTGATCTAGAGCTATGCAAGCATCTGTGTTGGCATTTAACAGCACTCTCACCATGTCTACATTATATCTTGAGGTAGCCAGGTGAAGAGGAGTAAATCCTTGAGAGTCTTTCTCATTTGTGAGTAGTGGATTGAAAAGCACAATTTCAGATGCAAATGCAACATAACCAAGCTTAACTGCTACATGTAAAGGAGTTTGAAGGAAACTAGTAAATTTTGGATCAGCAAGAGGAAAAGTTGGATTTGCAGTGAGAATTCTCCTGAGCGATGTAACAGCACCTCTCTGGGTAACATCATGAATGATATCCATACCCTTTCTCTTTTGGTTAGAGGAAATACTCTGGTGAGATGATTTTACGTATAGGCAAGTGTTAGATTAAATTGAGGCCTTTTCTAAGAAATGTACGTATTGGTTGTTCTTCTTAAGTGTATGTCTAGGTATACTTTATGATGCCTACTTACCAGATTAATGGATATGCACCCTCATAAAATTTATATGTTTTGCTCTGCTTCTTGATTCGTTAATTAGTAATTAAGAAAACAGAAGAAAATTTCAAAGTGAAACCATTGACTTTTAGGTTATACTTTTTTTGATGCAATGCATCATTGTTATTAATTAATCATTGAGCGGTTGGCGAATATGTGGATTAAAAATATGATTTGAATATTGCATATTCAGGTTTCTACACATAGTTGTTTTCACGAGTCGAGAGCACGTCGAAATGTATATTAGCATCATAGAGAAAAGAGTTTGACCTTATCTGATTGGTATGATGTGAGTCAGTGGGACCATTGCATGGGTGACCTAGTGGCTTCCTTTAGATCAAAGGGATTGTCAATGCATATAGCAGCTGTGAATAATATACATCAATGAAATGTTCATGAGTTCCTGCAGAAGACAAGACAGAATAAAACCCAACGTAGTGAAAACGCATAAAACATTAGCTAGCTTAAATGGATCCCCCACAGTTTGAGATCGCACTTTTACGTATATTTGTGCGTTTTCAACAGCTAAACCATAGACAACAGATACACCTTAGGCTAGTAGTTTAACCGGAAGATCCTTTTTCATAACTCGACGAATCTTTTTCTAAAAAATCATTTGAGTAGTTACAACAACTTTTGTTCCTTTTTTGTTTGGAAGATTTATCAAATGGAGTTGAGTGCTTAAGACTTTACATTTGTAAAGCAACTCAAGATAGCTAGTAATTCTGTTTTGGGATTCACGTGCGTGACCAAACGGTCATAGACGAAAAATTTGAGGGAACTAAGTAACTAGGGAGCCAGTGCTTGGTCTCAACCATACGAAGTTGGCTTTGTACCTTGTGTACCAGCTTTAGTTCTCGAGAATATTCAAAACCGGTCTAGGTCCCGAGGTTTTTGTGCATTTGCGATTTTCTCGTTAACAAACTTTTACTTTCCGCAATTATAATTTTCTTATTATAATTAAAAGTAAATGCACTTGTAGATTAATCCTAATCACTTGATATTGATCCTATACTAAATCAGTTTTGAACCGTAACTATTATCAAATGAATATCTAGTGGTTGTATTGTGTCAAATTTGTCCATAGACGATCACACTTGGTATCAGACTTATAAATTGAAAGGAAAGACGTGGTGTATTTGGATACCAAAGTAGATGCACAAAATATTTTAAGATCATTTAATGTAAAGTAAAGACACGGTTACACCATGAACAAATAGTTAACGTGCAGAGCACACACTTTACATTCCCATCTTACGAAATACTATTTGTTTGAAGATTTTGTCCCCCTAATAATACCAAGTGAAACATGCTTTGCTTATATTTTTTTAAACAACAGCTGTTATTATTCCAGCTGCAGCAAGGGCCGATCAACGATATAAATACAACACTAAGTTGGGTCTCATTATCACATCAAAATCTCTCTTACGCATAGTTTCTTCTTTTGAAGGAAAGTTCAATTGATCAGAATATTTTCTTCTTTAAAAGGAGGGCTCGGTTGAACATAAAATTAGAATGGCAAGCATTTTCTTCAAGATCTTTTTCTTCGTCATGATCATGGTATCATCTACTGCATGTAAGTATCTAATTACATACACATAAGATATTTCCAACTTACCATTGAATTTTTCAAACTATTCTGTTTCTAACTTTATGATGCCTACTTACCAGATTAATGGATATGCACCCTCATAAAATTTATATGTTTTGCTCTGCTTCTTGATTCGTTAATTAGTAATTAAGAAAACAGGAGAAAATTTCAAAGTGAAACCATTGACTTTAAAAGTAATACATCATTGTTATTAATCAGTTGGTGACGGAAAATAATTGAGCGGTTGGCGAATATGTGGATTAAAATTATGATTTGAATATTGCATATTCAGGTTTCTACACATAGTTGTTTTCACGAGTCGAGAGCACGTCGAAATGTATATTAGCATCATATAGAAAAGAGTTTGATTGGTACGATGTGGGAGTCAGTGGGACCATTGCATGGATGACCTAGTGGCTTCCTTTAGATCAAAGGGATTGACAATGCATATAGCAGCTGTGAATAATCTACATCAATGAAATGTTCATGAGTTCCTGCAGAAGACAAGACAGAATGTCTGGATAAAATCCAACGTAGTGAAACGCATAAAACATTAGCTAGCTTAAATGGTCTCAACCATAAGAAGTTGGCTTTGTACCTTGTGTACCGACTAAGTTCCGAGAATATTCAAAACTGGTCTAGGTCCCGAGGTTTTTGTGCATTTGCGATTTTCTTTTACTTTCCGCAATTATAATTTTCTTATTATAATTAAAAGTTAATGCACTTGTACATTAATCTTATTCACTTGATATTGATCCTATACTTTTTGAACTGTAACTTATTATCAAGTGAATACCTAGTGGTTGTATTGTGTCAAATTTGTCCATACACGATCACACTTGGTAACTCGGACTTATAAATTGAAAGGAAAGACACGGTGTATTTGGATACCGTGGTTAGAAAGTAGATGCACAAAATATTTTAAGATCATTTAATGTAAAGTAAAGACACGATTACACCATGAACAAATAGTTAACGTGCACAGCACACACTTTACATTCCCATCTTACGAAATACTATTTGTTTGAAGATTTTGTCCCCTAATAATACCAACTGAAACATGCTTTGCTTATTTTTTTTACAACAGCTGTTATTATTCCAGCTGCAGCAAGGGACGATCAACGATATAAATACAACACTAATTGGATCTCATTATCACATCAAAATCTCTTGCGCATAGTTTCTTCTTTCGAAGGAAAGTTCAATTGATCAGAATATTTTCTTCTTTAAAAGGAGGGCTCGGTTGATCAGAAAATTAGAATGGCAAGCATTTTCTTCAAGATCTTTTTCTTCGTCATGATCATGGTACTATCATCTACTGCATGTAAGTATCTATAAGAATTTTTACTTTTTTACTACTAAAAATAATATAATTCGTGCTACAAATAATGTCCGTATAATGTATATTTCAATGTTGTTTTGCAGGCGGCAGCCTTATTAACGCGAATATTGCAGGCGCTGTTAATGTTGCCGTTGCCGTAACGTTCTGACCGACAGTAATGATGAAGATGGTCGTGGATAGGTCCCCAAGTATTCATAAATATTATCGTGGACAGCTGTTTGGACTTTCAAGTTTGGAGTTATTCTGGTGATTTTTGTTATGTATTTTACTTTGGAATGGGTTTGTACTTTTTTTTTTTTTTGAGAAAGGAATGGGTTTGTACTTGTCTTGGAGATTGACCTGTGCCGTAATGGCACACCTTCTTAATAAGTAATTTGTCTTTGCTTCTTAATTGTGATATTTATAGAATAAGTAATTGAGGGATATGAAAATTAATTGGGGGATATAGCTAGAGGTGTAAATTGAAATTTGTCTGTGACGAAAACACACCAACACAAAGACGCTAAAATTTGAGCACTTGACCAAAGACGCGTGATTTAACCCGAAAGACGGACAAAGACGTTAGTTAAATGGGACGTGCTGGGTTTGACTAATTGGCACGGAGTCCGGACAAAGACGCTGGCACGGATAAGCACGCTGCCCAGCAAAGACAAAGACGTTAAGAGAGCACGCCATAACATCTACAAATACACCATATAACAAGACATAATACATCACATTTTTTATATTTCACAAAAGAGTCACTATTCTAGTTAGTTTTTAACATTTTATGGTGGCTTATTTATAATAAACACATATAATACCTTAATATTTGGAAAATATATTTCAATATCGTTGTTATAATGTCGTCACCTATATTTAATCGAACATTAATTTACATGACAATAATCCAATTTTATATTTGATGGGCTATTTTTTTATTGAATAAACTTGTTAATTTTACTTGAAATAATTTCAAATGATATGTTGTCTAATTAAATTCATGTGATAATGTCCACTTAATGTATACATTAAGTGATTTCCAAATTGTTTATAGCACGTGTGTGCTGTACGGCACAAAGACGCACGTTTATTCGTGTCTTGTGCGCGGTCAGGATGTCTTTGTGCCTAGCTTTGACTAGTAAAGCACAAAGACGAAGACAAAGACGTTTAAATCGTTAACAAAGACAAAGATTTCCAAGACATGGCACGTGAAGCACGCGACTTCGTGTCGGGCCGTCAGGCGGCTAAGACGTTTACACCTCTAGATATAGCTACGTGGATAAAAAAAAAGGTGTCCCAATAGCACCTCGTGACCCCCATGTAATTATTTTTTAATTCCTAATCTAGCCCCACTGTCGCATTATCGATTAATTATATTAGTAAAATGTTAAGTATTTGGGGATAAATTAGTGGTATTTATTTTTATTTGATTTTGTGTGGGTTAGTTGAGAGTAGAAGGAGGAAAATGGTTTTGAGTGGAATTTTTTTGAAAATGGAAGATGATTGTGATGAGAGAATTCTTTCTTTAAGAGGTTGAAAATTTGATTTTTTTCTTTGAATCCACCATTGTTGCGCCGAAAAAGCTTGGTCCTAAGCATGGTATTCAACCAAAAAACCATGCCGGCATTTGTCGAAAATTTCATAAATTGTTTCTTTGAAAAATTTTCGTGTTTTGATCTTCAAACCTATTTTTTTCGTTTTAATCAAATACTAAACACAGTTATCGATTTTCAGCATCTGGAACTACTTAGGCATGGTTTTTTGCTTAAATTTCTATGCCAGAACATGATGAAAAGTATCCAAAATTGATTTTTTTTTTCACTTAACTACAATGATTGATAGATTTACATCGAGCATGCTGACATTTAGTTCCTGATTGAGTTTCATCACTTCCTGCGTGTCTTCATCCACAAATTCTGTCTTGAAACATGATGAAAGTATCCGAGAAAAATTGATTTTTTTTTTCTGACTCTAGGCATTGATTGATAGATTATATACGAGCATGTCAAGATTGAGTCGACATTGAATTTCATCACTTCCGGCATGGTCTTCATCACTTCGGATGGTCTTCATCACCTGACGTGACCTTCATCATTTCCGACATGTTCTTCATCACTTCAGCGTGATCTTCATCATTTCCGGCATGTTCTTTATCATTTCGACATGTTCTTCATCACTTCCGACAGAAGGAGAAGAGAATTTGAAAGGAAATGGGGAAAATTTAGAATTTGAAAGAAATGGGGAACATTTGGGTTTCAAAAGTTTTAACCCTAAAAGATTAATAAGAAGTGAGATGGAAATGGGAATATGATTTTGTTTTTGATTTTAAATTTTTTGATTTTTATTTTGAGGAAGGGTGTTTTAGTATTTTCGCCCCAAAAGTCACCCCTTAGCACACACCATGGGTTGGGGGAAGTAATTCATATCCCCAATTAAAATTCTATTTATACTACTCCTTTCGCTCCCAATAACAGGCTGGTTTCATGTACAAATTATATTAAGGAAATCAAATGCTATTTGGGCTAGAACTGAGGGAGCAAATTAGGTCTTTTAAGCCAGTGCACCATTGTGATCCATTATTGGTCCGGTCGAATTATATACTTTAACAAAGACGTCCAAAATCTTCATGACAATTAAGTAGCAGCTTGTTCATCTCATGGAAAAATCGATTGGTCAAATTACCCAGTACTAATGTGATCAGTTTTATCAAATTGGCCGTACACTGGAGTTTCCACACAATAATCGTTCGAACTTGTTTTTATTTTTTTACAAAGAAGGAACAATTTAAACAAACACCCAACAGAGACTCTGAATATGCAACCACCTTATCCCACATCAACAATAGCTTTTTTTTTGAGGACAAGATAATAGATTTAGTTTTTTTGTATATGATCATCATCTTCATCATGATTTATGATTGAAAAGGAAGGAAAATATAATGAATTTAATTTTTATAATTTATGGAGGGTATTTTAGCCATCACAAAAATAGTTAGATATGGGGTTTTGTTGATTACTATTTCATAACCCGATTTTGTCATCTTGTGAGCCCTCAAAACTCTTTTCTTGGAGCCTCTATAATAGGTTTCTTAAACAAACACCCAACAGAGACTCTGAATATGCAACCACCTTATCCCACATCAACAATAGCTTTATGAATTTTTAGGTGTACAGTTCGCCCAAAGGTTGTCAAGATCTTCGGCTATCCATTGCTACATTTCCTAGGCACATAATGCTTTGCATCATAGACTTCATTCCCTATCTTCTTTGCTAAAAAAGGAGTAAGCACCATTCCATTAGAAGGAATATATAAATACACGGCCAAAAGAAAATGAGTGAGTTGGGAAGCACTAACAAATAACGTTGTAAACATTATATCTGTCACTAATCTAATAGGTAAGGGGTGCACATAAAGACGGTTCGCTCGGTTTTGCCGAGTCGAGCACTGTGACCTCCTAGCTCGGTTCCAAAATTTTGAACTGTTACCTAATTTTGTACCTTGTACTCGGTTCCTAGGTTATCTGCCATATACATATTGTATCTTGCCCGGTTCCTCTGTCATTTCCTTTTTAAAAAAATCAATTCACCATTTTAAAATCCATTTGAAGGACCAAGAGAGTATAATATACTCCAATTGATGTAAATGTAAATCTAAGCTCCCATTTAAGTGATTGAACCTTTATGTTGGTCGATTCAAACAAATTTGAGATCTAGAAAACATTTTTTCTGGAAGGGTAAAGCTCTTGAAATAAAATCCTGATAACTCACACAAGAAGACAACGAGGTTATGGCTCACCGACATCCTAATAGCCCAACTCGAATCGCATTTTTAGATTACAAAAAAAAACACTGATTATTTTATGCAACCCATTTTCTTCTATGCTCGCCAATTGATTCTTAATTTCTTACGATCTTCCAATTACCATCAACCCAAAATTAACCGATTGATGCCATCACGTATTTAACTTGATTATCATTGCACTGGATAGCAAAATAGAAGTGATTGGTTGGTAGAAATTATTGTGGTGTTTGAGGCTATGAGAGAGGAATAAGAGATACGGATACCCAAAATCTAAAACCTATGAAAAACTCACTGCGAAAATCAGGAGAACAAGAGAAACCCAAGTACTCTAGCTATATAAAGATTCTTTTGCTACCCTCTGTTTTCATCTGTATATGTCTGAAAATGGTTTCCTTTATTTGCTGATAGTAAAGAAACTGAGGGAAGGAGAAAGCGGCGATTGTTAGAGGAGGTTGAAAATTAACTAAGGCTTGCTCTCTTATGAGTCATTCAACAACCAAAACACCTACTATAACCAAACGCTCTCTTCGGGCACATTCGGTCCTAGGACAGATGACTAGGGCAGACCATGTACATGTACTCGCTAGCCTCGGTTCCTATTTTTTGGACTGCACCTGCCCCCTTCCTGGGCTCGGTAGAAAACCAGGTACGGTTCCACCGGTTCCTGGTGACGTCCGGCTTCGGTCCGCCTTGGCCTCGGGCACCCTTAAATAGAAGGGACGGGAAACGTGACAAGTGGGGTTTCAAAACAGGGACAAGTGGTCCGCCACCCCTTGATTATGCAATTTGACCTGTTAGGTCTAGCTTTTTCTCGCAAAATTATTACATAGCTTGTAAGTGCAAATACATAAATTTAGGCTTAGTTTTTCTAAAATTAGGCCTCTTCCTATGCACATGCCAAAACATGGTATTTGGCATATGCACCCCACTATGGGTATGCCAAACTGTCCAAACTCATATGCCAATATGTTATTTCTCTCGCATATAGTCATACGCGACAGAGTTTCCAAACAGCGATGAGTCTTCAATAACATGGTCAAATGATCGCTCGATGGTCATTCTACACAAAATGGCTACCAAGCCATCGCCCTGCTATGATAATCGTCACTGATCTTCATCCAACGGCTAATATTTCCCCCACCGGATTTCAACCAATTCTAACCTAACTTCAAATTCATTTCACCATGGATAGTGCATAAACCGGGTGGATTTGGACTACGGAGAAATAACATGGATCATGATAGCGTATTTCCACATACCTACCAAGGTGAATTTTTAATGAAATGTAAATCTGTTTCAATCGAATATTAATTTAAAAGATAGTTTCCATTAATCTAAAAACAAAATTACATTTCAAATTCTTCTAAAAAAAACATTTTAACTACTCATTTCCTCGTCTGCTTCCTCCCAAAGATCCATTGCCTGCATTTTCTGGATCCAGAGTTGTTCAAAAACTTCGTTAAGGTGCCGTTTGAGACTCACTTGGTGGTTGAGTCTCATCAATCACCATAACCTTGATAAGCAAATGGAGTACTCTGTATGGGGAACATTATACAAATCTTGAAATGCGTGTGGGTTGATATTGTTCTGGAATGGTTGAAATGCCAAGGAGGTTGAGGCAATTGGGGTACATTCGTTTGCCTAACTACTTCTATGTCACACCACCACCCGGAGCGATGTCATTGAAAATGACTAAACATACGTGGTAGGAGTTGTATCCATGCCACTGTTTTCTTCAACACCATGTACCGCTGACTTTCTAACACCATGTTTGGAGTTGAACTTTCCGTACCTCCTCCATATGACGACGTCTCAATCTTTCTTCCACCACTTTGGCGATTTCCACCACTTTGCCGACTTCTACCACCTTGCCGATTTCCACGACTTTGCCGACCTCGACGACTTTTGCTGACTTTGATGGTCTGGCCGACTTCCTTACTTGACTTAATCCTCCACCATCTTCAAAACCGACTCAATCCTCTACTACCCAACACCGAGACCTCAAGCTGCCATACACTATGCTTTCCTCTCAATCTTTGCATCCGCTCCAAGTGCATATTCTTAAATCCTCAAGAAGAGCATCATAATTGTTAAGATCGGGTCTCGATACTCCAACTCGAAGCATTGACCCCGAGGTGTATGGATAAGTCCGGAGTAGGTGCACTAGAAACAATTGGATAAGTAACAATCTCTCAGGATGTGCCGGATATAGTCTTTACTTCCCAAGAAAATGGTGGCATGTATGACGATGAACTTTGAGAAGGATATCCAAATACGGGCCACCCGTCTCCGGTGGAGGTTGGGAAGGAAGAAATTCATTGTCAAGTGGCAACCTACCTAAAGCCGGGAAATCCATCCGACCTAAACTCTTTGGTTGCATGGAAAATTTGGCTTGAAAATAGTATTAAACCAAGATAGGTACTCATTTTGTCCATCGGCTCCCGGACAATGCATTAGCTTCTTGCCAATGATGACCTTCTCTTATCAATTTGAAGTACTCGTCACTAAACATCTGTAGGATATGGCTGACAATGACCTATCACCGTCCCTTGCAATGGAGAAAAGTCATCTTTCACCATAATACCAAAACACCCTTCTGAAATAAAATTTGTATAACACTATCCTTTTAAGGCTTAATCTACTCACTGTCCGACCTAGTTCTTCTTGGAACTCGTGACACCTATCATGGCCGTGAGATAAGCATGGCTTGTTCTACTCAACCGCCGAATCTTATGAACAGCAAGATGTTGACCATCTTCAATCTGCAGGTCTTAATTAATCATACTTTCATTTGATCGGAAATACATTCTGATAATTCTTAAGACAAGGTTCAAACACTAAATATGTATACCACCAATACCGAAAATAATAACATTCAAAATCAAGTTAATAACTTTTCCATATAAAAATGACAAATAAATACATAATGTGAAAAAGATTGGTTCTACTCCTCCGTAACTCCCCTTAAAGCATTAAAACTATCTTTATCACACGTCAATTATCACTTAGGGCAATGTAAATCTTCCATAAAATCGCACCTCAATCATATGTTGGTGCTTGCTCTAAATCTTCTAATGCTTCGAGAAACCCACTTAACACTAATCGGGCCAGCATTTGGAAAACGACAGCCTGGCCCAAGTCCACAATACAAACAGACGTTCTAGCTCCTCAAAATGGCCTGGGATCAAATATTGATTACCACCTTCCTCTACTTTCATTCATTCTACAAAGATAACTTGTTTGAAAAACTTTTCAACCCGAGACACCTTCAACCCATACGCTTTAATTGTGTGTAGGATTTCTCCTAATTCATTTGAGTATAAAGGAAGTCTTTCTTTCCATCTATCTTAATACCCACTTTAGTCTATTAAATGGAATTAAGTTCCCTTGGCATGGAATTAGGTGTATAAATCTATCGGTAACCCCATTAACAATAATTATTCATAATTAGAATTTGTTGAAACAAAACACATAATCTAAAAAATTAAAGAAATTTAAAAGCACCGACTTACCCATTCAAAGTCCTTGAAAGAAAACGTGTTTGTGTCTTCCACCATCGTTCTAATATAACTTGAACAACTTGAGTCCTGGTTTCTAGGTTGTATTTGATATGATGTCGCCAAGGATATCTTCTCACTCTCTCTTGAACAGCAACTTTCAGAAGTAATTCAAAAATTCTACATAATCTTTTCACCATCCACCTCTTAGATGTACATGGCTACATCGCCCTCATTATCGGAAAGGTGATTAGAGAATACACCTTCACCTGGCTACTAGTCTAACATTATTAAACTCAATTTGTATCCACAACAAAACTTACTCCACCGCCCGGTACTAGTAGACAGCTTTCCCTTTTTGTTTCTTTTTTTTCTCTCCAGATCTGTTTAAGATAATCGTTTGGGAATAAAGTTTAAAGAAAATCATTGGTTTTAGAAGGTTTCAATAAGAATTTAGAAGAGTTTAGAAGAGGTGGGAGGATAGCTATGTATTTATAGCGGCGTAAACTCGAACCGGTGACGATATTGTTTATATCGACAATGATATAGTAATTTGAGCGATATTGACAATATCGCCAAATGATAAAGTCTTTATCGCCGCTAGGATTCGATCCACGGTTTCCCCATAGTGGCGCAAATGATTTGGCATGCCACCTGGCATGCCAAACACCATTTTTTGGCATGTGCATAGGAAGAGGCCTTATTACATAGCTTGGGAAAACTTATAAACTTAATCCATACAAATTTACTACGGGAATCTTATTTCTAGCCCAATTCTTTAATTTTTTATACCAAAAGCCCACCATTAAGATTCTATATAATTTTATTTACATCGTTGATTTTTTAAACAATTTCCTATAATTACTCCACTTAATATATCTTGAAATAAATTCCTAAAATCATCAAGTTCATTGATAAAATGTCAAATAAAATTATCCCTAAAATTACTCCCAAAATATAAATTACTCCCTAAAATTATTTCAAAAAAAAAACTCGTCAAATATTTACTCTAGTAATTTCATAAAAACTACCTTAACTAATTTTTAAAGAAAAAATAAGATATTTGAAAATTCAAAATTTTCACAACCTTTGTGAAAATTCGGATTTTCATTGTTTTGTGAAAATTCCAGTTTACAAAAATTCAAATTTTCACGAATTGGATTTTCATTGGCTTTCTTGTAAATTCCGGTTTTCATAACTTAGTGATTGGTGATAATTGTAATTTTAACTTTTAACTCATTACTTTTAGTGAAAATCGCAAATTATCACTCAGAAAAATATAATTTGGTCCTTTTTAGGTGGTCCTGAAGTCACCTTGGTCCTTCAAATGACTTTTCTATTTGGTCCATAATTATTTAAAATATTAAATGGAAAAAGCACTTTGTGTTGATTTCTACTTATTTTTTTGTACGCTTCATTCTTTCAAAATGAACTCATGTTAATTTCTACTTATTTTTTCTGTAATTCACCTATATAAACCAGAAGTTCATTCCAAATGAACTCCACATATAAAACCAAAAAACGCAGTTCATTCAAGAAAATGAACTCCATAAAAAAACCTAAAAAACCGAAGTTCATTTCCTCGAATGAACTCCATATAAAAACCTAAAACCAGAGTTCATTTCCAAATGAACTCCATAAAAACCTAAAAAACAGAAGTTCATTCCTGAATGAACTCCGATAAAACCTAAAACCAAGAGTTCATTCAAATGAACTCTATAAAACCTAAAACCAGTTCATTCCGCAATGAACTCCATATAAAACAAAAGCAGAGTTCATTTAAAATGAACTCCATATAAAAACCTAAAAACCAGACTTCATTCAAAATTAACTCCATATAAAAACCTAAAAACAGAGTTCATTCCAAATGAACTCCATATAAAAACCTGAAACCGATTCATTTTTAATGAACTCCATATAAAACCTAAAACCAGAGTTCATTTCAAATGAACTCCATATAAAACCTAAAAAAAATGAGTTCATTCCCGGAATGAACTCCGTATAAAATCTAAAAACCGAGTTCATTCGAGAAATGATCTCCTTATAAAAACCTAAAAACCGCAGTTCATTCCGAAATTAACTCAATATAAAAACTAAAAAACGTAGTTCATTCTGCAATGAACCTAGATAAAAACTTAAAAAACAAGACTTCATTTATGGAACGAATCACAAAGATCATCATCTTCATCATCTTCATAAGTCTTAATGACAACATCATCGTCTTCATCAACTTCATCATATTTATCGTTTTCATCATCTTTAACAGCAGCAGAAAAAACAAAAAAAATAAGATTTCAACACAAGCATCAAGATAAAAAGATTTTCATCACCAACACGAGCAACAAACATCATCTTCATCTCCATCTTCAACACGAGCAGCAAAACATCATCTTCATCTTCAGCACGAGTAGAAACAGAGATTTAAAAACGTCTTCTTCATCAGATCCGAAATCAAATAAGAAGAAAAAGATGAAAAAATAAACAAAGAAGAAAAGATGAAAAATCAAATAGAGATAATGAACTTAACCAATCATTTTCTCATCGCTTTTCTTCATCATTTAATCAACATCGCCAGCTTTTTTCTCTTCATCTTCTTTAATAGTAGCGAGAGAAAATTGTCAGAGAGAAAGAAAAACAAGGAGAGAGAATGTAGATCTAAATATGGAGGTGAGAGAAAGTAAATCAAAAATAACATTCTCTCATTGATAATTGACTATATATATCTTGGGTGACATCATGGATGTGATGTAATGGCCCAAAAGGGTATTTCTAACATCAAATGATAATTCATCATCCATGACGTCACCCTAGGACTAAACCATAATTTCTAGGACCAAGCTATAATATATAATTTAAAAACGACGAAAACAGATAGCTTAATCGAAATAACTGGATCAAACGCATCCTAATATATTATTCTTCTGACCTCATTAGTATTTCCTATACATTATCACTAGTTGCGATTGTTTAATTAATTGATGAAATCAGTTTAACTTGCAATTACGTAAGATAGTGAAAATTCCATTTATCAATGCGAAAAATAGGTTTGGATGAGAAATCAATATAACAAAATGCAGTGGTATTGTTTGTGGACAAAATCAAAACTAATAATTTGGTATGGTTTCCAACTCGATACAAAAAGAATGACAATTATGATTAACCGTATAATAAATCGGTAATTATTTTTGAATTACTGTATTGATAAAGGAAAACAATATAAATGAACTAAACCGAGATTTCGCAGAGGGACATGGAATTTTCATAGATGTTTGAATTAGGTTCTCAGTTGTACTAAATTATCCCTAAGTTTGGCTAATTTTATATTAATGGATTGTTTTCTTTTGATTGTTCCATTATGGTATTACGTATTTAAAGTAGAAGCGCATGTTTCACGTTCAATGCTCAAAACTCGATTAAAATGGTTTGGTAACTAATCTCATCTAATCATTGGTGGTGGTGGTGGTGAAAGTTTAGGTTAACTATGGAAAATAATAGAGTGGCCTTTGTTTACCCAATTTAAAGAGAGTCTGGAGTAAAATCGATTGGTGTTAAGGGATGGGAATTAGGAAAAATGATGATGGAAAACAGGTAAAAACCTCGCTTTTTGATCTGATTTCTAGCTCACATGTCATTCTCATAAATTGCTTTCTAGTGATATTTTAATTATATTCTAATGAGTTTTTCCTCTTTATTCAGGGAAGCTTAATTGTGTTGGAGGTTGTTTGGATATTAGAGTTGTTTTGCCGAGATCTTAATAATCCCTTTTAATTTGTCCATGGCTATATTTTAGATATAGATTTGCACGATGATTCCATTATCACCTTTTGGCCATACCTTCTTTATGGATCTCTTAAAGAAAGTTTTATATTCAAACTTTCTTCTCTTTTTTTCTATAACAAACAGTGAAACTAAGTCTCCAAAGTTTTATATTCAACTCTAATTATAAGTTTGTTGGTTGTTTGGAAGAAATTCTCCCAAATGTAAAACATTCACACATCGGAAAGAGAGGCAAGAATTACGTTATATGTTTCCTCTCGCCTAGCTCTTTTCTCCCATTTGTTCTTACACTTTAGCTTCCTCATAATGGACTATGAGATGATACTAGTCCAGGAAAGATGGAGTCTCACGTTGATAACTCCATGGACTTAAAGCTTTAAGAACAGAACTTTTATCAAGATTTCCTAAAAGGCATCTCACTAAGTTTAGTTTTTTTGAGAGTAAGGCTTATCCACAAAGTTTATAATAGGTGAACTGCAAAGAACTCAAAATTTATGGGCTAAAAGTAAAGATATCTTTATTAAAAAGGACAATAATTATCAAGTATTCAATCAAGTTCCATACTCAAGAGTGAATATGATCTCGTCCTCAAGTTTGAACCATGGTTTGTGAAGGAGATTTACTAGTGTTGGAGCCTTGGAACCCTATGATACCAAAAAGTGATGTGATTTAACAACTAAATCTTCCGATTCACGTCTTTATAACATGCAACCAGGTTTTGCTAATCCAACTACAATAGAAACTCTTTTGTTAATACTCTATTATTTAATAAACTCTTTTAAGTAATATTTTTAAGATCTCGAGTCTTTGTCAAATTAATAATTCGCTAAAATTAAAAGATAATACATTTTCGATTACCTATATGAACCATATGAAATATAAATTAATAATACTATATATATATATATATATTCAATACATTAATGATTTTTACGAAGACTTTTGAAAAAATGATTCTATTGTCTTTGTATTTCTACCATACTTGCATTAATTTCATCTCTAATTTTTCTTATCATGTAAGATTTTGGTGTTGTTTCTGAGCTTTCAAGAAATTATTCAATGTGATTGGGCGCTTTAATAGCCTCAAGCCAGAAGGGGACTCATTGTTGGACTTTCTCATCTTCTTCCCACATCTTTATAGGTTCCCACAATGCACTCTCGATTATTTCTTCATCACCAACAACTATGTAACTTCATTTTCTTAAGATAATTTAGGACATCTTGACATTCTATTGATTACGATAAGCCCAACTTCGATCAAATTTTGCAAACTTCTACAATGATTTAAGGGCTCTATATGTTTTCATCCAAATTTTCTAACTTATGTTTATCCTCACGATCAAGTTTTATAATGCAAATATAGTTGCAGTATACTTGTACGAACATCGATAATGATGCTAAAATTGCAAGATTCATTGAATCTAACACATTTATCTATTAGTTAATAAATTATTAATTTATCTGTTCATTAATATCTCGCTTAATTAATAAATTTGGATAGTCCCGATAGCATTAATAAATTATAGGGTCTGTTTGGGAGCTTGGAAACGGGATAACATATCCTGGAAAAGTTTATTCTTAATATAATTTATGATAACCTTGTTAATGGTTAGTTTTAATGGTGTTTGTCTAAATTTCTATCATATCTTGGGCTAGGGTTAACTCATGTTTGTTTGACTACGAAATAAGTTAATATAAATAATTATTTCCTTTCTATAAATATTTATTTTAAAAATGAAAATAACTGTTTAACCTGGTGAGGATACAAGTATCCTGCATTTAAGAATACCTTTAACCTCACTTTTTTTAGCTTCCTAAAATCAGGAAGGTTTAGTAATCCCTTATCCGAGTTGGAATCACGGTGAGACAAACACATTTTAATAGTTTTTCTTTTGGATAACCCAACCTAGGATTGGGATATCCGGATAATTAAACATGACGATAGAGTTTACTATTTATAGGGATTTTTTTCATTAATGAAATTTTAACCTCATCGTAAAAATAATGTATCAGAGAGAAAAATTCTCTCAATGATAACAAAATTCAATTCCACTTTTATAGCTCGAAGACAGTTGGTATACCTGATAATTGGAAATTCTCCCCAATAATACATCTGGTGATTTTACTTCAATACCCTTGAAACTAATAAATTAAAATTAAAACCTAAAATTAAAAACCAAAACTCTTAATCTTCCTAATCTCTCTTCCTAAAATTAAAACTAAAAATCATGACCTTCCCCTTCATCTTCTTTCCATTCTTTCCACTTAAACGAAAATCTTCAAATACTGGATTTTCGAAAAATGGTTTGCATCTGACTGGTGAAAGAAGATCATGATGTCTAAACTCAAACCCATGATGAGATCAAACATGAAAACTTCTAACTATAAGCATGATGAGACTAAAAACAAAAACAACGAAAAATCAAAACGGGGACGAAAGTCATAGTGTGGTATATGGTCGACACCGTGCCTACTTTTCATCCTCAACCGTGATTACAGGCCGGATGGTATTCAAACCTATTCTCATTACCATTTTTAGCTCTGGCGACCATATTCATCCTTATACCTTGTCGACTTTATAGGTTAGCCTAAGAGCAGGAATTAATACCTGCCACTAACCATGCATTTGTACACTCTATATGTCAAAAATCTTAATTCCAGTAGATGATCACCCTGCAAATGAGTGCTGAAAGGTAAGAAATCAACAAGATGCCACTATGAAGCATTTACAATCTTCTTCAGTCACACCTTGCTCACATAAGCTCCGCATATACTTCTCGTCGACCCCCAATTTTCATAATTTCGTAACAAGTGATGAATTTCGATCTAATTTTAAGTATGATCTCATAAAATCTTTGCAATCCCTTTTGTAAGGTTCGTAGTGTGCTTCATTTCCATGCAAAAGATTTTCTAAAACAATTTTTTTCCGCAAAATCTTCCCAAATAAGTTAACCAAAACAAAATTGCATATCATAAGTTTTAATCCACTCTATTAATCAATCTAACTCAATTAATTAAGCTAATCGATTTTTTGTAGTGAACTAAAAAGAATATATTAGCCATTTAGAAAATATATGGCTAAGGTAGCTTTACTTCAAAATGACCTATTTTGTCTTATCGGGTATACCCCAATCTTTGACAGGTGCCTTATTGGGATGCATAAAAAAATAATGCATTAAGAAAGTATATGATTCAAATAACTATACCAAAGAAACTCGAGGAAATACGATAAAATGAAAGCACTTATACCGCCACACTCCCCACATGAAGTTATAAACAATACCTATCGAGCAAAAATAATGAACATTTTTCGGGGGACTATGGTTTTTCTGTGGATCATGGTCTTATTTAGGCCACCTTCCCCTATAATTACAAGGTGTCCTAAAATGTGGAAATAACTAACCTACCCTTAACCTAATTTTAATTTAAAACCAACCTAATAATGTGAGAGTAAGCCTTATCTAAAAACTAACTTGAAACTTAGATGTACCCATCTCAAAATAATTTTTTCTATCTTCTTCTTCTTTCTATCACTTTAGTCACCAATAATTCTAGTTCTTTTAAAAAAAAAATTTATTACTTAACCTTAATCAAAGATTACTTAATCACACTAACTAATCATTATACAGTAAAGGAGGTAATTTTATATTAATCTAAGTATTTAGATAAAGCGCCACCTAGAATTACTTTCAATGCTCCACCAGGCTGAAACGCATGGTCCCTAAAACCATGGTTCCCAAAAAAAACGGTTCAAAATAATAAGTCGTAAATAACTTAACTCGGAGAGAAGTTTGATCAGCTAGAATATGTTGTAAAATCTGATCACATGAAGCCCATATATAGCATCTGGAGACTGGTTTTGTCTGTGAGTTTGTACTTGAACTTGTACTTTGTAATAGACTTTATATTATCCTCTTACCTTATTAAGCTTTAGGAAATTATCTCCATTGATTTGGGTTGTAAACACAAAAGATATTATATGGTTTTATATATAGATTCTAAACAAGAGACATTTCTCCTCAAGGAAATTATCATCAAATCCAAGATGGTATCACCCCTACAATCCACGTTTTCTCTAAATTCAATTAAAATCAATGGAAATAAGAATCAAGCTCAAGCCTTCTGCACATTGCCGAGGCATATAGTTCTATGCATCTACAGCAACCGATGACGTCTACATGGATACCTGGTGCTACCTCGCATCACTGGTTTCAGTAACTTTTACATACGTTACAATTCTAGTATTATACTGGGCCTTATCTTAGTTGGCAATGGCAATAGCATTCAGAGTTCTTGCTAGTGGTACCAAGCTCATAAACCTCCCTTCTCGCACCCTTCAACTCAAAAATACTCTTGTTGTTCGATATTATCAAAAACTTAGTTTCTTGTTCGTAAGTTCACCACCTGATAACGGTGGTCTGTTGAGTTTGATCCATCCTGTTATTTTTTGCGAAAGATCCGAGTTCGAGGAGGATTATCCTTCGGTGCAATAGTTCCCTGAGCTTTACCCCATCACCAACTCTACTGTGCCACTCAAAAAATCGTCCCAGTCTTCACCCATTTCCCTTGTTGTCCTGTCGCGGATATTTGGCATAAATGCCTTGGTCACCCTGCAAGGTTTTGTTTTAGATGTTCTTCGTCAATAATTCTATTCATTGTAATAAGAATCAACATTTTAAACTTTTTCATTCATGTCAAGTTAGTAAACATGTTCGATTACCTTTTATGAATCAAATTCCAATACTTTGCTCCATTTGATATCATTCACAAAGATTTGCTGGACCTCTCCTCTACATGTTGATACCGGTTTTCGTTATTATCTTATCTTGCTTGATGATTTCACCAACTATCTTTAGGTTTATCCTTTTAAAATTTAAATCCCAAGTCTATGACAAGTTTTGAATTTCGTTCTCTTGTTCAAACTCAATTTGAGTCAAATAAAAAGTTTTCAATGCGACATGAGACGTGAATTTGACAACTCTTCTTTTCACAATTTTGCTCGTACTAATGGTCTAGTTTTTTCGCTTCTCTTACCCCCAACCTTCCTCTCAAAATGGCAAGGCCGAACGATGATTCGTCGTGTCAATGATATCACCGCACCCTTATGTTTCATGCTTCCATTCCACCAAAATTTTGGGTTTATTCTCTCCTTATAGATGTTATCTTCATAATATTCTTCCCACAAAAATCCTAAACTTTTCTTCTCTTTGTGTCTATTCTCTATCAACGCCAACCAACATACGACCATCTTCTTTTGGTTGCCTTTGATATCCAAATCTCTTCCACAACTCCTCATAAACTTGCCCCCGCTCAACTAAATGTGTCTTCCTTTGGTTTTTCCCAACCACCGTGGTTACTGCATCATTTTAAACTTGCCACAAACAAAATCATCATTTCCGTCATGTAACTTTTGACGAGAGAGTATTCCTTTCACTAATCCTCCAACACCCTTGTCTGATGATTCCTCTTCTTCTCCCCTTTCATTCCCACCACATTTCCTACGCTCCCCCTAATAATCTCTGCCTACACTCCACCTCACCCTATGACTTAACACGCCCCCCACTATCCCCACAAACCATTCAACTTCCTCCTCCACCGCTCCGTCCCACCGTACCTCTCGCAAACAATCAGCTGCCACCTCCTACTACCACTATTCCCTATACAAAGAAATTGTCCCACTCCCTCCCACTGACCACTAAAATCTCCTACCACTTCTTCTGCACAAACTAATATTCTGCCACCTCCTACTTCCACCATCCACTCTACAACACATCTTCCGCACTCTTTTTTCCCCACTACAACGTCCCCTGACCCCACTCCAACTCCCCACACAACACAACACTCTTCATTCCCCACTACAACGTCCCCTGCTGTGTTACTACCTCCTCCTTCTACAGATCAACGCCCAACCACCTCCACTCCAACTCCAATCCCACTACAACATCACCCTCAGCCACAACACCTACCGCTCCCACTCGACCTGTCACTCGTGCCTCTCGTGGCATTTTCCGCCCTATAAATCATCTTAATCTTCATGTCCAAACCTTACGTCATATCTTTACTATTCCCCGTTCTCACTTGTATGCTCATAGGGACATAAACTGGAATGCTGCCATGAAAGAAGAGTACAATGCTATGTTGAAAAAACTAATACTTGGGAACTTTTACCACGACCTCGTGATGCTCATGTTATTCATTCTATGTGGTTGTTTCGTCATAAATATAATGCCGATGGATCCCTACAGCGTTACAAGGCTCAAATCTTGTTACCCGATGGCAAATCTCAACAAGTTGGAGTTGACTGTTTGAAACATTTAGTCCGGTTGTTAAACCCGGCTACTATTCGTACCGCTCACTATTGCTACATCACGATCTTTATTTATACATCAACTAGATGTAAGAACGCTTTTCTTCATGGTGATCTAACCGGAGATTGATATATATCATCAACCTCCAAGATTTGCTGACCCCGCTCACCCCGATTATGTATGTAGATTACGTAGATCTCTTTATGGCCTCAAGCAGGCCCTGTGGCGTGGTTTGGACATTTGTCAAGTTTATCACAGGTTGTGGTTTCCGTGGTAGTGTATGTGATCCCTCACTTTTGTTTATCAATCGGGATCCGAAACGATACTTACTTTTTATGTTGATGACATTATTTTGATTGCCTATACCGATGCTCTCCTATGCCGCTTCATTGATTTGATGAAGAGAGAGTTTGCTATGTCTTGACCTTGGTCCACTACATCATTTTCTTCATCACCAATACTGTCATCCTCAGGATTATTTTTGTCTCGGTCATTATATGCACATGACATCATCGCGCGTGCCTCCATGACAAAATGTAATCCAGTGACTACTCCTACTCGGCTCTGCATTCCAAACTCAAAGACTACC
The DNA here is from genome assembly GCA_023531295.1 of Papaver armeniacum. Lineage (NCBI taxonomy): Eukaryota > Viridiplantae > Streptophyta > Magnoliopsida > Ranunculales > Papaveraceae > Papaver > Papaver armeniacum. The sequence continues at coordinate 7,283 of JAJJWW010019090.1, read as the reverse complement.
TACGGCCCGGCAATTTCGGATCCCACTCTATACATAAGCCTAGCGGGTGCTCTTCAGTACCTCACTTTTACTCGGCCAGATATTGCATACGCAGTTCAGCAGGTATGTCTATTTATGCATGATCCTCGTGAGCCTCACATGCATGCCCTCAAGCAAATCCTTCGCTATCTTCTGTGGCACCATCAACTACTTGATCGTTTCTCTCGGTCTCCTCTATCTATGGCTTAACAAAGATACTCCGATCTTCGATCAAGGCGGGTTGTCCGATTCTCGACGATCGACATATGGTTTTTGTGTATTTCTTGGTGACAATCTCATCTCCACAGTCCTCCAAGCGTCAAGCCACGATCTCTCGATCCATCTTTCGCCAATACTGTGGAGTAGCAAATCTTGTTCTTTGAAAACAACATGGCTTCGCAATCTTCTTCTAGCCCGACTACCTCTACGACGTGCTACTATTGTTTAATTGTGACAATGTAAGTGCGAGCTATATGTCCTGAGATCTGTTCAACATCAACACACCAAACATGTGGAGATTGATATACATTTTATTCGTGAGCGAGTTCGTATTGGTGCCATTCAAGTCTTACATGTTCCTCCGAGAACCAATATGTCGACATCTTTATCAAGGGGCTTCCTCGACAGCCTATTTGTTTGTTTACGTTCTCTAGTCTTAGCGTTTGTTCCTCTCCGCTCGGACTTTAAGGGGGTGTAATAGACTTTATATTATCCTCTAACCTTGTTAAGCTTTAGGAGATTATCTCCATTGATTTGGGTTGTAAACACAAAAGATATTATTATGGTTTTATATATATTCTAGCCAAGAGGAACATTTCTCCTCAAGGAAATTATCATCAAATCCAAGACTTTGTAACACTGGAAAAAAAAATTTTCTAATAAATCTTCTTAACACCGGTAGAATTGTTGTACATCCTTAATCTTCTCAATAAATCTTCTCTTTTGATCAAAAAAAAAAAAAAAAAATGTAAAACTGGGAGGTTCGTTTTCTTGCACTTGTCGTTTGAATCCCAGTTTGACTTATGAAAAATAAGCCCAAAGACCAAGAAAAGCACAATAAAACAGATTCGACTTAACAGCCAGCCAAAAATATTCGGTCCCAAAATAGCTCATACGGGCGAACGGTTCAAAGAATGGTTGACGAAGAACATATTGCCGGAGCCTTCTAGTACGCCGTTCCAAAACAGGATTGCCCATTATCGAAGAATAGGAGAAACTCATAAGTGGTATGACGGTAACCCCAAACGCCATAATCGCAAGTTTATAATGTAGTGTAAAATGCTCGTAAAACGGTGGACAGATGGTTTTGACTACTATCGTGTAACTTAAGCTGATACATGCCACTGCAATAGACAACAATACCTCAAGATATCCAACTATTGTCGCGGTGGATCCGGATGGACGACGTTGTTTAATAGCATCAAATGTAACTACAAGAATCGTCAATCCACATACTATGAGTGAGAGGAATTAAAAGTATGTATGACTCGTACGCTTTTGGCGATGTATACGCCAAGATTGCGGTGCCTGCATAACGTACTAGATAAGGGGAAAATGCAGAACCACCTCCCAGAGTAGTATTGTAGTTGGAAGTAATATTCATCCACCAATCATCTTCCAAAACCATACCAGGTGCTACTTTCTTGAACGTGTCAGTAAACACTGACGCGGTTAAATTTTCTTGGTGAAAACTGACACAGTTAATGATTCACTGTTTTCCGCAGCTGTTAATAAATCCTTAACAAAGTTAGCTCTGTAAGTGACAAACTTATCAGCAGCAGTACTCGTATTACGTTTTATTGTCACCTGTGGCGGCAGCTTGTTTATATGCGAAGAATACGATTGAAAACCTCCAGACATAGCCTCGTTGCCGATAACCTTTCTTAAATAATAAGTAAACATAACAGGGTCAGTAATTGAATCAATCTTCGAGTCTTCCTGGAAAACACCACCAGGTGGATTGATAACAGCTTGGAAAGCGACTCCGGCTATAAGAGCTGCTACAATCATTATGGTGTTGAGTCTTCTCTTTAGCCACTCATTTTTGATGTTGTACTTTGGTGCCGAAGATCTGAAGTGGTGTGATAATCATAACAACTAATTCCTATGTCATTCATTTCATTTCTATCTAACATCTGTAGAGCTGTGACGCCCTCACTGTTTCGTATATTTATATCGACTCTTGTCACATCACTCTTTATCAAAAATTTTAACATCTGCAGAAAGAAGAGTGAACTGATATTGTTAGACGATCTAGTAAAGACATCGTCACCTTATGCATGATTCATATGATCAGCTTGTACGTGTATGCCAATATTTAATTAATTACGCAAAGTTAGACCGTCATTTACCTCAATCCGTTTCATCTGTGCCGCCAGGTGCAAGATTGTGTTCCCACCATTGTCGACGGAGTTTAAAAAGATCCTAGGTGCATTACTAGGAAGCGGCGTCGCTCTGTTAGCCACTAAGTAGTCAACTAACTTCTTCATGGCCCTGAACTTATTATGTTTAACACATAAGTGTAGTATTGTCTCGTTTGTGTTCAATAGTCTTTGATGAATTGCTTCCGGGCGCTCGTCAATCAGCAAATCCATGATCTTAACTTGATCTCTCATGGCTGCTAGATGAAGGGGTGTTCCTCCGTTTTGATCTGGAACTGCACAAGCATTTGGGTTGGCATTTATCAGCGCTCCCACCATCTTAGCATTATTATATTCTGTGGAAGCCAAGTGGAGAGGAGTACATCCTTGCGAGTCTACTTCCATTGCGAGTCGTGGATCCCTATCCAAAATTACTAGTGCAAAATCAACATAACCATGCATAGCTGCTTCATGTAATGGAGTTCGAGGAAACTAGTAAATTTTGGATCAGCAAGAGGAAAACCTGGATTTGCAGCGAGTATTCTCCTGAGTGATACAACATCACCTCTGCGTGTAACATCATGAATGGTATCCATACGCTTTCGCTTTGAGTGATTTCCCTATCTCATAATTTAGGTGGGTGTTTATAGAGACGTCACCAGTATAGTTTCTTGAAGTTAAATAAGTTTATAGGATATATAAGCAAGATTGTGGTCAGGATTACATCTTGTCCGGGTTTCATCCTGATTTGCATCCTATGTCGGTATTGGAAAATGGAGTCTGAGAAATGGAAAAGGAAAGGGACCTTCTGGCGTGTGAGTGTGAATAGTGAGATGGGGTGGGAATTGGGATTCATCGGGAAAGACGGCATTGTCAGTTAGATGTGTGCAAGTGGTGGAAATATGAACTCTACTTCTGCGCCAATTCGTTTTTGAAGGATAATTTGCACTAGGACTGCGTAGGACATGCAATTGGTCCTGCAAGTGCAAGTGTATTTTTTTGGTGTTATTAGTAGAATTTCGCTGGAATTGAAAGGGATGCCATTTTCAAAGTATGGAAAAGTTATACTCGTGTCGGTATGGGCAATATGGGTCCGTGCTTGACAACTTGACATGTTAGTCTCACAGACTTATTGGCCATTTCTTAAGAAAATGGTGTTTGTATGTATATGAGTAAATGGTGGTCGACGACGACGTATGTATACGCGTTTTCTACTAGTGGGCGGATCATAGACACATATTTGCGTTGTCGATAAAGGGTATAGGAATCTTTGATGCCTGACCAACACTTTTTTATTCACAGCTACCAAAAGTGAACCAAAATTTTTAATACTGTATTTTTGGCCCAGAGAGATCTAAAGACATCCTTTATCTAATCACATCTGGTTAGACTAACCCCATGCCAGCGTTTCCAACATAACGGAACCTGTTTTGAGGCAACACTCGTACTTTAGTTTTAGGCATACCTAATGTGAAAAGCTAAAATAAGGTCACTAGATAAAAAACGCTCGCTACCCCCTTATCCGTCCTTTTTTGATAATTGTACAACTACCTATTGGCTTAATTAGGAGATAATGGTTATGATTATGCAGAATGGTTAATTAGTAGTAATGTTAATAATTGATTAAATTTAAGTTGTTAGTGTTATATTAGTAGAAAATCAGATCTTTGTGGGAGAATCTGTGTTTTGAGAGGAGTAAGAACAGAAAAAAACCTAGATTTGGAGATTATTGAAATTCAAGATGGGTGATCCAAATGATAAAGGAGAATCTTCATCCTCGTAAATATATTATAATAAATATGTATCCTTTTTTAATGACGAAGGAGAATCTTCATATAAGCCGAAATGTTCCTAGCATCTTCTAGGTGATGAAACGAGCGGTGCTCCTGGCCTCGCTAATTCGGCCGCGATAATAAAGCCTCGACTTCACTCTCAGAATCGCGAAAAATCCAGGTTTTTCATAACGATTAAACCCATTATATTAACCAAAAAACAACAAAATAAGTGACGCGTCTGTAGAAAATATCTTCTAATACTCATTTCAAGAGTCATTTCTTCACTCGGCTGAATTCTTATTGAATTTCGCCTCGTTAACGCCTTTAACTTCTTGTTGCTCTAATTGACTGAATCCAGAAGAAAAATTTAAAAATGCCTACTCTAGTGCTTGTTTCTTTGTGCTGAGCGATTTTATATATATGTGTTGAACAGTACAATCATGTTTTCAAGGAATCGGCTGATTAATTGCTGCAACCAAAAAGATTTTAAAGCTGGAGATAGTTAAGAGAACATGCTTTAAGCTTAGTTAAAGGTAATTTTGATTTTTGCTTTTAGGTTTCTAAAAGTAAGGGCACTTTAATAGTTTAAACCGTGTAAGGATATATAAGTACAGTAAAAACTCCATATATTGATACTCCATATATTAATAAACCTTCCTATATTTTAATAAAAATCATGGTCCAAATCTGGGCCAACGCTTACAAATAGTAATATAACTCCACATTTTACATATTAATGGATTTTTCTAGCCCCAATCTTAATGAATTCTACTCCATATATTAATAAAATCAACAGTAATATGGAAAATTTATAGATCTTGTTTGCATCAAAATTTAAGATGAAGTTGAAAAATTTATCTATAAAGCTGGTCGAGAACACGATGTAATTTTTTGGATTGTTATGGCATCTTTTGATTTGTGTGATGCGTAAGACCTCGCTGCTATGTGCACCATCTTGTTGAAGCCAAAACATTTCCAACTTGTCGAGCATGTTTAAAGCTTCTTGGCATGAAACTTTGGTATCTCCGTATTATCATCACCTGGATTATCTCTCCGCCTTCTCGTCCAATTCCATCGATTATTTCTTCTTCGATCGAAGCTTACATACCGCTCTTGTTGCCTATCGGGAGTGATTAGGAAGACGCCCATATCCATTCGATTAGTGTAATGTAACTGCTTCAATTTGATTACTATAAGTATCTTTTAACCATTTCGCAAGATCTTTTTGCGTCCAATTTGATGTGATCTTTCTTTCAAGCACAATTCTATACGAATTTTATCACTCATATGAAGTTCTTTTCCTAACATCGATGACATTTTGATTTGGTTGAGAGTTAAGAGAATATTAAAAATAATGAATTATCTTCTAATATATCTATAGTACTATATAAGGGGTGGTAGAGAAAACTTTAAAAATTCTTAATAGATATATGTCATCCAATATATTAAAGGATATTTCAATATATAATAAAGGATATATTATTCATAAGGATATATTTTCAATATATTATTCATAAAGGATATATATCCTTCGCAGATAATGGATATGGCTATTCAACATCATTTACATACTTTGACATAACAACAAAATCATCTCTTTTTGGTATACTCTCCTATATCATCAAACTCCATATATTAACACCTTGTAAAGTCCCAAGGCTATTGAATATATGGAGCTTTAACCGTAATCGCACTCTCCTTTGAGACACTCTTTGCAAACTCACCCTAGATGGGATAACTCAGTAAGCATGCAAATGAGCAGCCTCAGCAATTGCTTTCACATAAAATCCATCGCCCCCAAATTCATGACGAAAATATAACTAAAAACACCAATGGATCATGCCCTATTGTATTTCCAACTCTTTAACTACCCAACCGTTGAGAATAGATAGCAGTTTGAGCTCGAAAGATAGAGCTGGTAGTTAGGGTGTGCAGAACCAAACCTAAACTGATTTCACTCCAACCGTTCCGCAAAATTGGCCGGTGAAAACCAATCCGCAAGAGTTCATGGGCCTGCGACATCTGATTCTTCAAATCCGCAAGGTTTAGCTGGGCATTAAGTGGCGATGGGTTCTCGTGAATCACGCGATTCACCCACAACCAGTAGGTGGTGTGCAAGGGGAATTTAGGTAAAATTACTTGGGCGATAATATCGGAAGTTCGAGTTATATATATAAAACTTCTTTGTCCTAAGAGAAACTAAGAAATCTAAATCTAAACCTTCCTATGTCTCTCTTCCATGATCTCACTATCAAAACGACAATTGAAGTATAGGATTTTTGCAAGATTTTCCCTATGAGAGTTGATTCATATTCTCCTCTCGTCACATCTCACCGTTACTTCAAACCGTAAATATCAACAAATCTCCAGAAGGTTTTTCTTTCTTATTTCTCCATGAAACCCTAATTTACGTTGTTGGGTTCAAGAGGTAAATTTAATTTCGTCCAATCAAAGCAGTATAAAGATGCTAAGAAATCGGTATGGATTTTTGGTTCATACATTATGATTGATTTAGATGTTTATAGATGTTGTTTACGAGAATGCTATATTTTATCAGGATTTTAGAGTTTATGATTGATTTAGATCATGTGATTGGTCTCGGAGATCAGGATTGAGTTAGCTGCGCACGCATTAAATCAATGCTTTTCTTTGCTAAGTAAGATAAGACGGTAGATCAATGGGTCGGACAGCATCGGAAGTGTAAAGACGCCCCGCGATTTCGTCGCAAGACTAACAATGTCATGGGGCTTTACGTTCAGAAGAACATTTACGCCTATCATATTGTCGCATGAAAAATATCTTGCCGAGGCAAAAATACAAGAAAATGATAAGGCAAGATCAATAGGTCAATACATGAAAATGTAAAGACTGCCCCGTGATGAATCATTTTTGTGTCTAATTTGTCTCTGACTTCGGAGGACACCTACTATTCGGACTCTCACTATGACAAGGGGCCCAAATTACTAAGGGGCACCCTCAGACACCCCAAGGCAGCTGCTATTCGCACCCCCACTGGATAGGGGGAGACCACCTTTCTTCACAAATTCAAATTTCAAATTGGCTAGAAAACATGTGCAATGAAACAGATTTAGGGTTGAGCTTTGGTCGTGGAATTAGAGAGATTCAATCG
>JAJJWW010019089.1:0-51937 GCA_023531295.1 Papaver armeniacum | reverse complement strand
TTCCTCATGATTTTCCCGAGGAACTCCAATGTTTGCTTTACAAAGATGCGGACGACGGTGATATGATGCTTGGTATTCGGCGTCAAAGGCCAAGGTGGTTTTTTAATGATGTGTATGATCAAGGTAACTTGATTTCGAGAGGTTTATCACGAGTTACAGGGATTTAAAAAATAGGTTTGTCTACTTAAATATCATTGCATTTAGCCGTAGTTCTTCAAGCTCTACACCAATTGTTCTTGGAGTGGTTGGGTGTTACTTGTGAGGTTACAAATCGCAATTAGATTTGAATATCCTTTGCAAGAGATGTATAGAGTCGACTTCAATCTTTTTGATTATCCAAGAAGGCCCGAGCTAGTGTATCCTCGATACAAGAAATAGTGCGCAAGTGCTCGATCGAGATTATATATACTAGGTAAGTAAAGAGAAGAGAAGAAGAAGGTTTAGAAGAACTATGTTACTCGTATTATTGAATATGGTTTTCGATACAATATTGCAAAGCCTTAACAACCTATTTATACAAAATACGGACTCTGGCGAATTCTAAACGAGGTAAGACTTGGTAAACAAGTATGCCTAATATAATCCTTTCTAGAATACACAACATTCTATATATACAAAGTTCTAGAAGGTTACGTAAGTGATGATGCTCTAACACCCTCCCTCATGGCGCAACAGGTCATCTTGGACCGTTAGCTTGATCCTCTAGAGAAGCAAACCGGTCTCTAGAAAGAGGTTTGCAAATATATCGACCACTTGATCTTTAGAAAAAGAACCGAACATCCAACTTTTTAGAAGCCACTTGATCTCGAACAAAATGATAGTCTATCTCTATGTGTTTTGTTCGAGCATGGCAAATGGGATTAACCGTAAGATATGTAGCTCCGAGATTATCACACCACAAAACGGTGGAGATTTAGTTGATACATGTAACTACGAAAGAAGAGATTGAATCCACATGATTTCAAAGGTAGCAATAGCAAGACCACGGTACTTAGCCAAGTGATTGAACGATAAACTTGTCTTTTGTTTATGAAAGCACTCCAAGAAATAATATATTTCTAGAAAGATACAATATCCACTAGTAGAACGATTATCTTCCAAAGAACCAGCCCAATACGAATCCGTATAAGCGGTGAAAGACAATTGCAAGATGTTGGCCGGTTTAAGAAAAATTCCAAAAGTAGAAGTATCTTGTAGATAACGTAATATACGTTTAACGAGACTCCAGTGATGTTCTGTTGGAGCATGCATAAATTGACAAACTTTGTTGACTGCATAAGCTAAATCAGGACGAGTAAATGTCAAGTATTGCAGTGCACCAACAATACTTCTATATTGATAGCATCGATTAATAAAGTGCTACGATCGGAGGATATATCTCCGAGTTGTACTAAGTGGAGTTTTAATTGGTTTAACACCATCCATTTTTGCTCGAATAAGAAGATCATGAACATATCTCCTTTGTGTGAGAAATAACTGGAAGACGTACGCTTTGCTTCAATTCCAAGAAAATAAGACAAAGCACCAAGGTCTTTAATTGCAAACTCAGTTTGTAAAGAAGCACGAATAGACCGTAATCTGAAAACTCGAACCGATAAGAATAATATCATCAACGTAAACGAGTAAGAAAACAATACCGGTGTCATCACGTCGAATGAAGAGTGAAGAATCACACTTTGAAGTAACAAATCCATTACGCAATAAGAAAGTACCGAAGTCGATGGTACCAAGCAGTGGTGCTTGTTTTAATCCATAAAGAGACAGAGTGCGGTTTACAAACATACGTAGGAAAATCGGGATCAACATATCCTGGTGGTTGTTTCATGTAAACTTCCTCTTCAAGATTACCATGTAAAAAGGCATTACGCATCAAATTGATTAATAGGCGATTATGAGAGAGCGCCGTGTAAGAATAACCGGATAGTACAAGCTTTACAACCGGGTCGGTTTCACCATAATCAACACCTTCCCCGTTGATTAAATCCTTTGCTACTAATCGAGCTTTACGACGCTCAATAGAACCATCTCGGTTTTCTTTTAATATGATAAACCCATTTGCAACCAATAAGATTCATAGAAGGATGATAAGGTACTAGAGTCCACATACCATTTCGAAGTAATGCATTATACTCGTTATCGGAGAAGATTCATGCCAGTCGATTTGTCTCGAGCTTGTGAGTAACGGGTTGGTTCTAGTTCGAGTCCCCAACAAGAGCATATTTAGACGTATTAGGCTTAAAGATCCCGTCCTAGCCCCCGTAATCATTGGGTGACCCACGGTTTTGAAACACTTGTAGTAGGCGGTATAGAGGAAGCTTCAGAAGGACACGATGGCGATGTAGAACCGTCAAGTAGCCGATGAAGTAGACGACGCAATAGAGTTTACGAAGTAGATGACAGAGGCAGTACGATGGTCGACGGAGGCGGTCAAGATTCTAAAAGCACCGGATAACGATTCAGCTTGAGGAAAACTTCCTAGTGTCATATTAGAGCTACCACGGCAATCGATTGTGCAGACTATCACCAGGAGATGATAGATGTGGCATAGAATTATGAGAGGAGCTCACAAAGAACGGAATATCATGCATAAAGGCAGATGTTACCTGATCAGGAGTTGAGGGAGATGGTGTCGACGACGACAAAGAAAGGGAAAGATAGTCTCATTGAACACGACATGACGACTCACATAAATCCGACCAGTGGGTATATGAAGACACTTGTAACCTTTATGCATATGACTATATCCTATAAAAACACAAGGAGATGATAACGGTTCCATTTTGTGAGACCTGTATGGACGAAGATGAGGATAGCATAGACAACCAAATACACGTAAAGACTGGTAATCTGGTAAAATGCCAAAAAGAGTTTCATAGGGAGAAATTTGTGCAAGAGATGAAGAAGGCACACGATTCATTAAGTAGCAAGATGTGAAAAATGCATCATACCCGGTAAGAAGAAGGAATAGAAGCCATAGATAGCAAAGTAAGACCAGTTTCACGAATATGTCGATGGCGACGTTCAACTAAGCCATTTTGCTCGTAAGTGTGTGACACGAAAAACGATGAAAAATACCATTTTGTTGAAGATAAGGAGTAAGTTTGCGGTATTCTCGTAAGATTATCGATTGGAAAATTTTGATTTTCCGATCAAACAAATTTTCGACATGTTTTTGAAACATAAGAAAGGTAGAATAGACATCGGACTTATGAGATAAAGGAAACATCCAAGTAAAGCGATTTGTGAGCATCAATAAAAATAATATAGTATCTATAACCTTAATTAGACAAAATATGAGAAGGACCAGACATCGAGAAACAATTAAGTCAAGAGGATGCAAATATTGAGTCATACTAGAAGAAAATGGTAACTTATGACTCCTATGCTCATGACAAGAGGAGCAAAAGGTTATAGTTTTACTAGATAATTTGAAGGAAAATTTTGAAATAATATGACGCTTACAGATTCGCATCATGGATGTCCTAATCTAGAATGCCAATTATGCGTACTTGCTCGTTCACCGACATATGCTTTTAGAGAACTGAAGAAGCATCCAGTTCATAGAGACCACCTTTCCTACTCGACGCGTAGAAGAACCTTCCCGTACACCGATTCTTTACAAGACAAAAGTCGGGATGAAACTCGAAGAATACATTATTCTCACTTGTAAGACGAAAGCAACTCGATAACAGATTATGAGAGATATAAGGGTATAAAACGTGTTGTAGAGATGTAACTTACGATCGGTGTTCCTAGGATTGAGGAGCCAACACGAGAGATAGGAATAGAATCACCATTACCGAGTTTGATCTGATCAGGGCCATTATATTCTGAGTGAATGTGCAAACGAGAGAGATCATTAGTAATATGATCCGTAGCACCACTATCTGGAACCACGGAGTAGTAGAGTCATAGTTTGGTGCTTGAGGCAACATATGCACGAGGCAGTGAAGAGGATGAATCCATGTGAACGCCGTGGTGGTTGAGGGACGAAAGGTTTTGTCAAAACGCTTCCAGCGAGGTGAGCGGGGTGACCAGGTTTGTCACAAAGTTGGCAAGTCACTGGTTGGCGACGTTTGCAATCTGGGTATTTGTCTGTTGTTGATGAGCGAGTCTGAGGATCGCGGAGAAGCAATATTCGAGGGTGAGAGTGAATATCTTGTTTTGTTGTTCCACACGCAGCTCAAAGGTGAAAGATAGGTTATGAAGTCCTCAAGTTTCATCGTTACCCATTGATGTGGTAAGGGAAGTAACAATAGCATCATAAGACGTGATCCAAACCGGCAAGGATACGGTGGCGGAGTTCGGTGTTGGTGATTTGTGGTGTCTACGGCGGCCAAGGCGTCGACAATATCACGAGCACGATCAATGTATTCCCTCATCGAGAGAGAACCCTTCCTTAAAGCTCTTAGTTCACATTGGAGATGATGGATGAGAGCATCAGATTTGGATGCAAAAAGGGACTCAAGAGACGACCAAACCTCATGCGAGGTAGTGAGACGATGGACTTTCCTCAAAACAGCAGGAGTTAAAGAAGAAAAAATCCAGCCGAGAAGGATGCGATCCTGTTTGACCCAGGGAGCATATTCTGGGTTAGGGTTTTCAGAGTTTTCAAGAGTAGCGAAGGGCGGGGCTTATCACCATTAACGTGACCATCTAGGTCATATCCTTGAAGGTAGGGTAAGAACCCGCAAGCCAAAGAGAATAGTTTGTTTGGTCTAGTTTGACAAAGAATGATGTGATGTGGTTGGGAGAAGTGAGAAGAAGCCATCATGGATTGTGTAGAACCAAGTATTGTAGAAACTGTAGAGATTGTAGTAGATGTGGAAGACATGGAGAATCGAACAAGGATGATACCAAGTCGAGATTATATATACTAGGGTAAGTAAAGAGAAGAGAAGAAGAAGGTTTAAGAAGAACTATGTTACGTATTATTGAATATGGTTTTTCGATACAATATTGCAAAGCCTTAACAACCTATTTATACAAAATACAGACTCTACAGAATTCTAAACGAGGTAAGACTTGGTAAACAAGTATGCCTAATATAATCCTTTCCTAGAATACACAACATTCTATATATACAAAGTTCTAGAAGGTTACGTAAGTGATGATGCTCTAACATGCTCCATGTTTGATGACTCTCCCAAGTTCGACCGCATATACACTAGAAGAAGCTACGATATTCTTTCGCATTGTCTGCGAAGCTTCTGTGTAAAGGGGATGAGATGAAGCGAGATGAATTTTCGGAGGAACTAAGAGACATTCTTTACGAAGATGCACATAATGCAGTGGGAAACGATGGAATGAAAATACGGGGGTTTTGCTTTAGGATTAATTATAGGGAATTTTAAAAAAGTGCTCTGGTGGAAATGCAAAAAAATAAAATGCCCACATTTTTTCAAAATTTATTTAATACCCACACCGTTAGTAATTTCGTCCGGTCTCACCAAAGCAGTAAAAACTCGTGGACTTAGTCCATTTCTCATCTTACGAGGATGAGATTTTGATGGGCGCAATTACTAAACCGCCTATTATACTAAAATACCAAAACCCATCTTTCACCGGGCCGTGTGACCAATCAACGGCTCATGTTTCACATGCTAAATGAAGAAGGATTAATTGGGGATATGGAAAGTAATTGGGGGATATTTTATTGTTCATATCGGCATGAAAAAACCATGGCGGTTTTGATTTCCGGCATTGAAAAACCATGCCGGCATAAACAGTAACATAAGGAGTTAAAAAATGAGTGGAGGACGTGTCGACAGCCCACCTATGCCATTACATTTCTTTGTTGTTTCTCGTAGCAGCCTTGACTTCTTCCTATCACAAATTTTTTAATGAATAACAACCTTGACTGTTTTAGGGTTCATTAAGGTGTGAGAATAAAATGAGGAGTAAATTTTTTTTTTTAATGAATATCGACTAAAATTGGGTTTAAGTAAAAAAAAAAGATTGCTTGTTATAGGTTGCAGCAATAAAGTCTCTTTATCTAGATTTGGTTTGGGAGTTTGATTTAGTCAATTTTGGGTCGAATGAAACAACAATTATTGTTTTTTTCGTTGATTTTCATGACTGCTATCATATTAAACGGTTGGAAATACTGATATTACTGCAATGGTTGCAGCTATTTAGGTTGGCATCCGATGGAGATGGCAATGAGTGGAGTTCAAATTTGTTAAAACCGAACACCTAATTAGTTTTGTTCTTAAAAAATTTGGAAATTTCATCGTATGTCAATTTCTTTTTTAATTCATTAACTAGTAGCTGTAATTTTAAATGGATTAATGATTTATAATTTTCAATAGAGGCAACCCAAATTGGATTGCCACGCAGATATTTCTTATCCGGCGCCCGAGAAGAATGTGAGCACTTGGTGCGTCTTGAACGCCTCTGAAAGGTCGGTGGTATCAACCATTCATTATTTGCGTGTGTTTACAACCATTTAACTAGGTGGTGTCTCGGGCAATTTAAATGATTTAACAAGGTTCTAATCACACGATTCGGGGGCTTAAATGTATTTTTTAAGCGTGATTTATTGCCACGTATCTGATACTTGTCTGTTAAAAGTTTTCAAAACAAAAAACGGGACGGAAAAGGTCAATTTATGGGCATTAAATATATTATGAAATAATATGGGCATTTTATTAAATGCATTTCCCCACATGCGGATTTTATTAAAAATCCCTTAATTATACTTTGATCTAATTTTTTTTTTTTTTTTTTTGATCGATCAAAAGGAATTGTATTAAGAACATACAAGTAGTGTGCAAGCGAATATACCAAAATAAGGGGAAAACAACCCCAACCAAAGCAAAAGTTCCCGGGATATACAAAAAAGCAACAAAGGCCTCCTGACAAACCTTAGAAACTAAACAACCATTGTTACTTACGAACTAAAATAAGAGCGCAAGCTACATTTAATTAGGATTTTCATCGACCTCTTCCACGGTAAAATCCTTATGATTTTTTCTCTCACGGCACTAAACATTTTGTAACACCCCATGTTTTTAGCATAGCGCATGCTAAAAGATGCGCCATTCGCTTGTGATGAAGCTTCATCCAAAGCTTCCTTTGCATGGTGAGACGCATTTGGCCCTGGGCCATATCTGGTGCCAAGTAAGGCACATCACATATGCATATTGGCTAAGGCCAATATGGCGTCGGTTGGAATCTACATTGGCCAAGAGCCAATCCTGCATCCAATGATGCATTAGGTCGATTAGGTAGATGATCTTGAAAATGTCGGCCAACATGGCCTGACATCGAGTTGACGATGGACGGCCAACATGGCCGACATCGGGTTGACGATGGACGACCAAAATGGCCGGACATCGGGTTGCCCCGTGGACGCCAACATGGCCGGGACATCGAGTTGAAGTGGACGGCCAACATGGCCGGACATCAGGTTAGCAAATGGAGCGGCCAACATGGCGAAGACAGTGGAACCGACATGTGTGCCGGGATCGAATGTACAGACCTTCTTGGCGGTCATTCAGAAATTCATGGCAACGGCCATGAATAGTGAAGCAAGCATGACAATATGCTCCCCTTTCCATACTTGTAGAAATTCCATTAATACATATATAGGGAGCGGTAGTTGGTTGATGGTGCATATACGGACTATGCACCAAGTAAGCTTCATAGCTGAGTTTAAGAGTATAAATGATGCCTAAGGCTCATTTATAGTTGCGTAGCCTCGCGAAGAGGCATTTGGTGCTTAGGCATCGTTATGCCATATTATTGCGGACCCAACACGCATCACTTGGATGCATTTCGACGGAACGACCTATACGGACTAGGCCATTTCCATTATTGCTTGGCCACGGCCTGCAAACGAGTTGAAATGAGTTGCTTGTCCCTTCGTGGATGAACTACGGTGCGTGGCAGTCCCTTTAGAGTAGGAAAGTGCACGTAGCATTGCCAGGTCCAGCACGTTGGCCCCTCATATCATCTAAGCTCGGTAGCTACGACGCAAGAGATGATTGTGGCCAGACTTGATGAGGCTTAGTTGCATGCCGATGCTGGATGCTCATACTTCCTATCAAGTTATAGAGTTGGTAAGCGAGATAACTTAGTAAATGGCAAGGGCTTGGTGCGGCCTACGCCAAAGTCCAAGGCTTATACTGGACAATGACGGTTGCTCGGATAGCTAGAAATTCGTGATGAATTCCCTACGTAAAGGAAAAGCCGAGAGATGCATGAAAATGCATTGGCATTGGCCTTATGGCCTTAAACCATTTTGCGAGACAAGGGTAAGTTGGAGCGGTGTGGGAGCTAAGTTAGCTGCGTCATGCTCCACGAGCATGCTTGCAAGGGCAAATGGACGTGGATTTGCCTAGCCTTAAGTCCCGGATTGTAGCTTCATCATGGCGCACAGGGGGAGTTACGGCCTGCGGGGCAATGCGCCAAAGGCGTAATTTTCCGGTCCGTCACAATTGGTATCAGAGCAAGTTCCGAGAAACTCTAGGGACTTGTGTGGAGTGGACTCATTGGCGAGTATTTTCCTTAATGGAAACTTGAAGTTGGAGAGTAGGCCAACTTTTGCACGGAAAGAGTTTGTAAGCTGCTGGCCGATTACTATGCGGAATCGAGTTGAGCTTGTATAAGTACTGTGAGTTTGCCGAGCCTGCGTGGCACCCCCGCTTACGAGCATCCCAGGAAGACCGTCTGGGACGGTGGGTAGACAATGGTACTAATCATCCCCACACGTTGGAACTGGCCAAGGGTGTGCATTGTCAGGCCCGACTAGCATCCCACTTACGAGTGGAAACCCGGTAAATCCGTCAGGGACGGTGGCTTGCATCCAACTGCATTGGCATTAGAGATTGGTCCTCACGGTGTTGGTTGAGTTTTGCCTTGTCATTTCGATGACATATTTCAACTTGTGAACTTTAGGGATTCCTGGGTGCACTAGTGGAGAATGGGGTTTTTTCCACCCACACCCACGACCCCCAGTAACAGTCAACGGACCGTGGACCAGTCAAGACGGTCCTAGAGTTAAGAAAAACACGGAGCACGGCCTGGAGCGTGAAAAACAGTCGCGGTATAAAATTTTTTAATTCTTATTCCATCTCTCTCCTTATCTAAGCTGCAAATACACGAGGCTCCCTATTTCTCTTTCTCTCTATCTCTCCTCAATCCTCTAGACTCACCTCTCTTCTCCATCTTCTTCAACTCCACCACCAAACCGAACACTGAAACAAATCAGAAGAAATTACTAAAAATAATTGCTCCTCAACCCAACCCATTTCTCCATCTTCTTCATCTCCTCCACAAAATAGAAGTTCTCCCTTGAACCCAATCTAAACCCGTAACCACAGAACAAAGCAAAGAGGTACCATTCATTCTTCTTTAACCATTTTCATATTTACATCTTTGTTGTAAGGTCTGTAAGTTACCGGTGTTCTTGTATTTCATGGGAGGGTTTCGTTTTATACAAGTTCTGTTCAGATTTGAAATGAATCGTTTTTTTAGGGTTTCTGTAAATTATAATTGTAGAAATTTTTTCAATGATTTTTGTTTTGATTTCGCATCGAAATTATTTGGGTTGCGTTTATCTTTATTTCATTTTTTTAATTTTGTTCTCTTTGAAGCATACAGGTTTTGACTTTCTTCTTTGATGAACGTACTCTGAAAATTATTGATTTTTTTTTCCGGAAGTATAAAAATATTGAAAGTTATTATGATTGCCTTGCTGTATTCATTAATCTAATGGTGAGGTTTTGCTAACTTTGCTTAGTTTTGATGTTTGTAGATTATCAGTTAATCAAAGGAGATTAAAGAGATGGCTAAGAAGTCAATGATTTATGAGTTTGTGTGGTGTGCTCTCTACTTTTTACTACTGTGTTACTGTAATTCATGAAAATTATGAAAAAATTATGAGCATTTTTTTTGAAGTCATAGATATGGATCCCAGTGTGTTGGATAGTTGTGGAATGATGGATTAAATTGTTTTTGATTTTATGGGGATAGGGATTAAGGATTTAGATGTTGATGTACTATCTCTTTCTCTGAATATGATAGACATATATGTGGTTTGCTTAATTTGTATTTCTCTTAATTTCTCTGAGTTTCTCGTGTTATTTGCATTGGCTCAATCAGTTATTCTAATTCATGGTTATCATCTAGTTCCATTGATCAAATTTTAGTGTTCACTGTTTTGATTTTTGTTATTTTTTGCTTGGTTTTCTTTGTTGTGGATATTTTAGTAGATGTAGCCAATGTTCAGTTCATTCTTTATTGTTGGGTTATTTAATTTAGTTTGGTTAATAATCTGTCTTATCCGGATTTTGTATCTGATCATTTACTTTATTTGATTCTATATTTAAGGAAGATGAACAGAGATAAAGTTTCACAACAACAATCTCTGGGTAGTTTGCAGTAGAAGGCTCTCTGATATAACGAATTCACTAGGTTCACCTAACCAAGATGAGAAGCTGAATACTGTTGGTTCATCTCCAGAGAGGGATTACATTAAACTGCTGCTTAAGGTGTAGGTTTTGCTCTATTAATTTTTAAATATTATGATC
Source organism: Papaver armeniacum (assembly GCA_023531295.1). Taxonomy (NCBI): domain Eukaryota; kingdom Viridiplantae; phylum Streptophyta; class Magnoliopsida; order Ranunculales; family Papaveraceae; genus Papaver; species Papaver armeniacum. Next base: position 41,402 of record JAJJWW010019089.1, on the reverse strand, counting down.
TTATTGGATTTATCTTGAGTTTGTTATTTCATGTTGGTATTGGGATTGCTTTAGGTTAGTTATCGGAAATCTTATGGAACGTTTATCTCAGGATAAAGTGGCACTTGGGAAGGTTGTTTCGATATATTAACAAGAAGAATGCAAGGAGAACTGCAATAACATCAATTTTATCTCAAAACAAAGATAAGTAGTATTGCTCTTCTCATATTGTAACCATATATGGTTCTTAGTATTCTTATGTAACTAACTGTTGGTGGTTCACTCACTTTCTTGTTTGAAATTCCAGGGAGAAATCCAAAGCAGCTGGAAAGATGAATGTTTGGCAAGGTTATGCGGATGCTGGTGTGGTTGCTTTGGCCATATGGTTCTGCGGGAAATAGTTTTCGAGGTTCTACGCTTTATCTTGTTATGCTCCTATCTTGAATTTAAGGTCTTGGTGGTATGAACCTTGCACCTGAATTTTGCAGTTAGCATCAAAGAGAATACAAGAAGGTGGAAATACTGGAAATGCGTTAACTTGTGCTGCTTGCCTGAGACTGAATCTGGCTTATTTGTAAGATAAGCATTCCTTTACTTTATTAGTCATATCCCCATTCCGAGTTTGAATCGCTAAGACCTTATGCTTGTATGTTGCTTTTGAGTGAAAGTATGCGAGTTATAATCTTTTACCTCATAACTTAACTTGGCCAGTTAATAGGCTCACCGCATAGAGTTTTCGAGGCTTTTTGAGAAGTATTCTCAATTCTTGTACATGTCCTGTAGCTCATTTGGACATTGTAGCTCATCCGCTATAGACCACAATCAACAAAACAAGACCAGTATCCATTACAACATTTCCTAATGGTGCACCTGCATTCCAAGTTCGAGCCGTTCGGGCATGACCTCGTCTGTTCTTTAGGTAATTCTTGTGACTCTTGCTCGAAGCTTTGAATTTTTCTGGTTTTTGTTTGGTTTCGTTTCAAGTTCCTTGCGTGTGTTTTATAAGTTTTTCATGCAACTATGTTTTTTATTTTTTTTCATATTTTTATACACTACACCAAATCGACGGTTTTGAGACATTTATATCATTTGCTATGAATTTAAGAGACACATATAAGTGTCTCAAATCGTGCGTCCTAATCTCTTGCGATTCATAAGGAGACACTTTTAATTAAATTAAGCGACACATATAAGTGTCTCTTTAATTAGTTACGACACATTTTTTGTCTAATTAAAGCGACTTATAAAATAATTCGAAGACTCTTACATGTGTCTCAAAATTAAATTAGCGTTTTTTTTTTTAAAAACTAATTTTTCAATTGGGAATTTCCAAAATCGAAATTTCCTGCACCTGCAGATTTGATTTTCTGCTTCTGAATACAGATATCTTTAGATTCCCACTCAAGTTACATAATACATAACACATTCTCATCATTATGACCTCTACCTGCAACTCCATACATATTCTCATTTATTGATTATAATTATTCCATCTTTTATACATGCACATCTAAAACAAAAGAAACCCAATATAAAAAGCAATACCTGCACATCTAAAACATGCACATCATTCAAAGAACACCTCAAATAAAGGAAGCAAGCAACTTAACAGATTCGGTGTCCATGCTTTCCTTTGGATATTCCCTTGTCTCACTGTTAAACACATTAATAGTTGCAAATTAGACGGAAGAGATGATGAGGATAACTCATTACAAACTCGGATGTGGAGGTACCGCAAGAGCATCGATTGATGGGGACCCTTTGTAAGTTTATAAATCGGCATGAAGTCTTTCCCAATACTCTCTTGTTCTTCCATAATTTTTATAGGCATCTTGCACGTTCCTCTATAGCATCTTAAGGGACCTTTGCACCTGCATCAACCAGCCACGATATCAGGTTTCAGAAACCATGGGTGTGGTTGAATATAAATTATCAATCAATATCTTAAGCATTCAATAGAGTATAATTAATAGTTGCCGTTATCAAGCGACAACCCGACACCACAAAAATAATTTGAGATCAATATAATGTTCATTTATCCAAAAACTTGAATGACAAACAAAATCTTTCCTTAAGGTTGACTTAACAATATGCCATTGCAGGTAGTCCAGTCTTACAATTCTACAACTGGTTCAAATTTTCATAAACCTGCTCTCCTCCAAGTTGGTTCAGAACGGAGAAAGCCTTTAGGCCCTAAAATAAATCATTCCTTATTGTGGGAACAATGTCATTCCTAAAATCCCTATCTGCAGTTAGAATGGCTACGTACTAGTTCATCCAAATTTCTGAGAGGCATTTGTAAACAGGTTAATAACTCTCTTTATAATTGCTAGAATTTGTTTCAAAACATGTTAACACATACTAAGGAGCCTATTGTTCTCATAATCAGAATCCAAGGTGGAAGCAACACTAATTGATTCGGCATCCTTATAAAAGAAGCCGCATTCCCGCATCGGTTCCATTTCTACATGAATATACTATAGATGAAATACTCTAGAGACAAATCCATAAAGAGTAAACAACATCTCAAGGTGTTAAAAAACAGAAGACAAAATTTATTTAGCTATAGTGGTCACCTTTCATCGAACCAACAATACTCTGTTTCATTGAAATGTCCCGTTGTTTTACTTGGTATACTATGTAATAACCTCGCCTTGGGAACTCGAGTTGTCTAAATCTTCAAATGCCCTGAAATGACAAGTCATATTGATAAGAAACTGAACAAGAAACTACGCAGAACCCACACTCGGAAAATTTACGCTTATGAGCATTATATTATAATAGCATCTATGAGCAAAGATGTACTTTTCGTCACGAATATGGTTGGACCCTTGCATAGAACCATTAGTACAGTTCAGAAGAAAATTAGATTTTTTAAGAAGCTTCATTAAATGAAAATCGGATAGTATACAAAGATCAAGGTTGAGAGCTTACATTAATAGTAGCGAGCTTAAAAGTCCCGAAGCAAATACCCTCATAAAACCATTCCAGATCCGGTTCTACCACCCGAAGGATGACATACCTAGAATCCTACCTTCAAAACAAAACACTAAACTAAATAAGAAATTACCATTTTGGTAGCGTCCGAAACCTAGAACTACTCGATGGTAATACCACACGAAATTACCGCTAAACCTCTTTTCTGATCGATTCTTGGATGAAGGATTTAAAGTGATACGATCCATAAGTGCTGACCCGAAATATCAAAACAAGATGCGCAACCATATCATACAAGATAAAAAAATAAACTTAATTCTTCATATTGGTTACCATAGGGAAGTAGAACCTGCAGCTAGCTTGATGGTGTGTTGGTGGCCGCAAAATGGTGATGATGCAACTCGAACTTGTGAAGTCTGTGAATGGTATGACGCAAATGGGGAAAAGCCCTTCCTTTTACATTAAGAGACCGGTCCATCAAAGACTAATTTCTCATTTTCTAGTAGATGTTCATGTAATGCAAGGAATCTAGGAGGCATGGATTTCCATTTGAAGGATAACAAGAAATGAAAAAAAAGATTTAAATTAGTCATATAGAATACATATAAAACGTGGGTGGACTTTCAGTCAACTTATAATATACACATACATAAAGATAGAAACAGAGAAGCGTATGAAAATCAGTACTAAGCATGTGCACAAGAGATAATTTAAGTGCTTGTGAAAAAAAGTAATTACCAATGAACTTAAGTTATCGAAGAAATCTAAAGCCCAAATTCTACTAAGATGTTAACTCAGTCAAGATAGTGCAAATACAATAGACATGTAAAAACTATGACAAGCTCCAAACCAAAAATACCGCTAACATTATAATAATAAATTTGTTAATTATGGCCCTTTAAGAAAATACAAACTATTATACTTCACTTCTAAATGCTAACCGAAGACTACTCTTGTTAAGTTTCATAATATTGGTTGCATTAGACAAAGTGATAAAGAACCCAGAAGAGACACCAAATAGGATGACCACATATCAAAAAAAAATTGATTGCTTGGTTAGATTCTACTCTGCCTAAAAGTTTACAATTTTAGTCAATGAACTCACAAACAAGTAGCAATTTAGACCTATAATCCACATCAGTAGTAAAATGAGGCCAAAAAATTGATTGTATGAACCTTATCCCGTAATGAGATCCATGAAAATCTTTGAAGCATACCCACTTTAAAAACCGTAGAAAACGCAAAATTATGTGTTATTTATAAACATCAAACTAATAGAACATGAAACACGAAGTCCTAAAACAAAAGAACCCAAGTAAAGAACATAGGAAAATAACTTGAGATCAATAAAACCAAAACATAGGGGAATATTATTTTCACAAGTAGAACCTTGAGGATTCTACAAACCCCAGACTTCTTAGTGGATTTACTTGAATCACCTAAAATAAAACATAAAAAATATTTGAGATATCATATCAACAAAAGATAATAGATCGGAAACAACATGTAGGGTCAAAGTTTATACCGAATCTTCAAGGATTTGTACTTGAATCATCTATAATTTGCATTTCGATCTTCTTCCGCAAGATTCAAACGCAAGATTAGAAATCAAATTTCTAGGGTTTACAAATAAAAAATAATTTTGATTTACGTAAAGGGGTTTTTCCATACCCGAGGTTAGAGATCTTCTAGGGTTTTTTTTTTCTTCTAAAAAACTCAATCTCTTTTTGTAAGAGCTTCAAGCTAAGAGTGAAAATCAATTTCCGAGGTTTACAAAATCAAAGATTTTGATTTTTGCGAATAAAGTTTTTTTATACCGCTTTCTAGGTTTACAAAATCAAAAATCGATTGATGCCTTTAATGATTTCGGTAAGTTATGGAGGATTTTGTAATCGGGTTTGATATGTGTTCACAAAATCAAAATCAGTTTATCTCCATTTTTCTTAAAGAGGACCGAGAGGAGAAAGGAGGAAAGAAACAGGGAGGAGGAAAAGAAAAATGGAATAAGATGTTTTTTCCTTCTTTCTTATCTTAAGGAGGTGCACGTGTTACGATGCTCCAGAATTATTTTATTAATCGAAAATATCCTGAAAATAAATGGAGGGAACTAGAATAAAAAATTGTGGGAATTTAATTTCAAATGATTTTGTGTGAGACAAAGAGATGGGGGAAATTTGAGTGGGAAATCAATGTGTGAGTGATTTAGAAAATTAAAAAAGAGGGACTTTAGGGGGAAGTTTGGAGTTTGGTGAAAATTAAAATTAAAAGGAAAATTATAAATGAGATAATATTGAAGCTATTAAGAGATTTTCTAAATTAGATAATATTATAAATTACAAATATTGCATATTTTAAGACATTTTATGAGTATTTTAAGACACTTATATGAGTACTTGAAAAATCAGAATTAAAGCAACTCATATTTTTAATTTGAGACTCTTATATGAGTGGAAGCACTAAAGACATTTATATGTGTCTCGAACCCAAAAATCAGTATGTCTCAAATCAGGCCATATGGTGTAGTGATACTCTGTATTGTAGCCAATCAATAACAACCGAAGACGGAGTTAATTTTTTTTATAAGCGTAACTGGTTCAATGCTCACATCTAAGGTAGGATTAAACCATTTTTGAAATTGATATTACAGTCTTTTATTCAGTTCTTAGAAATTGATTCTTTTCAGAGCTTTTTGATTTTGGACTTAATAGAAAATTTATTTGTTTTTCAGTTTATTGCTTCAATCAGCTTTGGGACAAGCAGGGAGGTAATACTGTTGCCTTAACATCTCAAATTGTCGCTTGTTGAATCACTTCCCTTAGGTTGTAAAAAGTTAACGTTTGCAGTTTGGATAATAACAATTCTTGGAATTAACTTATAATTGCTTAGAAATGCTCAAACCATTATCTTATTTGGATTATGCTGCTGGTCATACTAAATATGTTGGATTTTTGAAAGTTGATGCATGTATTGTGTAAAGGATAGATGATTGATATTAGATCCTACAATGTACAGATGTACAATTATACCTTTGATTTTGTCAGTAATCTCTGTTTATACTTATTTCCATCATTAGTACTTTTTTTCTTCAGTACTTAAGTTTTAAGATTCTGAATTGATGCATATTTTTAGGCAAGTTATTGAGTATGATATTGATGATTTTATATTGGCAATGTTCATTGTGGGTGTTCAACTGCAATTGGAACTTTATTATGACATGTATATCTAGTCATGTAGTATAGATGCGGAGTTCATGTTTAGAAGCAAGGCTTTTTTACCTTAAAGCCTGACAAATATCTTATGGGAATCAATTTTGTTTCTGGAATGTAGTATTTGATGTGAAACTTTTCCGCCATCTTTGATCAATTGTCATAGGAACAAATATTTAAAATTATTTTGAGATGCCTGAAGCAAAGTTAATATTTGGTTTTCAGCTGATATTTCATATGTATACATACGTGTGCATCTACATGATAGAGTTCTATTAGCTTAGTTGTCTGATACATTTTCATTTTTATCGTATCGAAACCAAAACGAGCCAGACTGTTCCATGATAACTCGTGCAAACGAAACAAATTCTTGAATGTAGAGTACTATAACTTAATTGTTTAAGTTTGTGTCATGTGCAGGCAAGAAAGTTTGCGTGTAATGCTGAGAAAGTTGGAGCCAAAAAATGATGTCAAGGTGATTAATGATATTCTTGTCCACAGGGCAGGTCGGTAAGTAGTGAAATTATTTTATGAGGCCGTATGAAGCACATGTGTGTCCCAATCCATGCATGATTTTTACATTTCGTCGGAACTTGTGTTAGATTAGTAACACTAAAGTTTTATCAATTATCTTTGCGCAGTCTGCAAAGAGATGCGTACTACTGGTATGGTCAACATGACTCTTTATCCTCTTTCAACCACCGGTTCCATGATCGTGGGCATTCCATTCTGACATTATCAAAGCATCTCACTTTTTTTTTGTTGATGACGTCTCTATCTATGGACTGGTATCTTGGTTAGTTTACACCGACTGTAAAAAAGAATTATCAATTTACTTTATTTAGAGGTTTTAGTTGGTTTTTAGCTAATGTAAGCTGCATTCAAATGTGAATACAACATTTTTAACTTATATTGGTCTAAATTAAATCCTTTTTAGTGTAATTTCATTTTTAGTATAACTTTGAACTTAATGAATCAATGAACTGAGGATCTGAATGTATGGGTGAAGGTTTTATTTGAATTGAGTTTGATTTTATTCTTATTTTGGTTTTCATTTGGGTTTCTCATTTGAGATTCAGTCAGATTCACATTGAGATTTAGTCAGATTCAGTCAGGCAATCTGAATCTATTTTTTTATATTAAAATGTATATCTATGACTGATGCCAGTCAGTCTTAACAACTCGGCAGTTAAAAACAGTTGTAGATACAGGTTGTTCAACGACCCCCACAGACACGTCATAGTTGAAAAAGACGCTCAAACAAATGACCATTTATTCGACCGAAAAAGCAAGTCATAGATACGAGTTAAATGACTTGCTTTGTCGATCATGGAAATCTTGATTTCCACTAGTGGTGGTAGTATGGGATGATATTTAGGATACCTTGTCGAGATATCCTCTTGGCACTGGCCAATTGCGATTCTTGGTTCTGTTGTGGGCTCTTTTTGGATTCCTGGGCAGGTGGTATGGGACATGTGCTCAGAAGTTCTAAACTGTTGTTCATGACAACTTGAAGAAACCTGTGATTTCTGAGCATCTGGTATGGGACTTTTGCTCAGGAAATCCAACTCGAAGAGATTGTCCACAATAGTTTTGGTTTTGAATTTCGGGGGACGAAATTCTTTGAAGGGTGTGATAATGTAACACCCCGTGTTTTTAGCATGGCGCGTGCTAAAAGATGCGCTATTCGCTTGTGATGAAGCTTCATCCAAAGCTTCCTTTGCATGGTGAGACGCATTTGGCCCTAGGCCATATCTGGTGCCAAGTAAGGCACATCGCATATGCATATTGTCTAAGGACAATATGGCATCGGTTGGAAGCTACATTGGCCAAGAGACAATCCTGTATCAAATGATGCATTAGGTCAGTTGGGTAGATGACCTTGAAAATGTACGCCCAACATAGACGGACATCGAGTTGACAGTGGACGGCCAACATGGCCGGACATCGGGTTGACAGTGGACGGCCAACATGGCTGGACATCGAGTTGACAGTGGACGGCCAACATGGCCGGACATCGGGTTGGCAGTGGACGGCCAACATGGCCGGACAGTGGAACTGGCATGTGTGCTAGGGCTGAATGTACAGCCTTCTTGGCCGGTCATTCGAAATTCATTTAAACGGCCATGAATAGTGAAGCAAGCATGTCAATATGCTCCCCTTTCCATACTTGTAGAAATTCCATTAAGACATATATAGGGAGGGGTAGTTGGTTGAAGGTGCATATGCGGACTATGTACCAAGTAAGCTTCATACTTAGCCGGAAAGAGTATAAATGATGCCTAAGGCTCATTTATAGTTGCGTAACCTCGCGAAGAGAGCATTTGCTGCTTAGGCATCGTTATGCCATATTGCGGACCAACACGCATCACTTGGATGCATTTCGACGGAACTACCTATCGGACTAGGCCATTTCCAATATTGCTTGGCCACGGCCTAGCAAACGAGTTGAAATAAGTTGCTTGTCCCTTCGTGGATGAACTATGGTCTTATGTTTGATCCCTTTAGAGTAGGAAAGGGTGCGTAGGCAGCCGCAATGAGTTGCGGCATTGCCGGTCCGGCCACGTTGGCCCCTCATATCATCTAACCTCGGTATCTCGACGCAAGAGATGATTATGGCCGGACTTGATGAGCTTAGTTGCATGCCGATAAGTGGATGCTCATACTTCCTATCAAGTTATAAAGAGTTGGTAAGCGAGGTAACTTGGGAAATGGCAAGGGCTTGGTGCGGCTCGCCAAAGTCCAAGGCTTATACTGACAATGACGGTTGCTCATTCATTAGGAAATTCGGTGATGAATTCCCTACGTAAAGGCAAAAGCTGGGGATGCATGAAAAATGCATTGGCATTGGCCTTATGGCCTTAAACCCTTTTGCGGGACAAGGGTAAGTTGGAGCGGTGTGGGAGCTAAGTTAGGCTGCGTCATGCTCCACGAGCATGCTTGCAAGGGCAAATGGACGTGGATTTACCTAGCCTTAAGGCCCGGATCGTAGCTTCATCATGGCGCACCGGGGGAGTTACGGCCTGCGGGGCAACGCGCCAAAGGCGTAATTTTCCGGTCCGTCACACATTTCTTGACAATTTTCCTTCGAAGAGAGAAAGCTTAACCCCATTATATAGAACCAAACTCCATGATATTAGTTGCTGAAATCTTACTAGCACTAGTAAGAGATTTCAAGAGCATTTATTTTTTTGCGTACCCTAGTGTTGGCTCCATGAACCTTTGGGAGCACTACTAGTTTGGTAATGCCGATGTCCGTGATTTTTGAAGCAACCTACTGGCCTTCTCCAATCCCTTGGAAATAGTTATATGTTTCAAATCCGGGGGGAATTGATGGATCCGAAGAATAGGAATTTTCCCCTTGTTCCATTTGATCCAATTCTTGAGACTCATCCTCAGGACTAGGAGAAACTCGTGATGGAACCCCTTCACAAAGTTGGTCTTTGAAAGCATCAACATGTAACTGGATTCCATGAATAATCATCTCCATAAATTATTCTTTTGAATCAGGAATAGTCGTCTTCTTAGGGCTTAAAACCCCTTTTGCCATATCAAAAGGGTATCAAATTTGTATTCCAAATATCTTTGAGCCTTGTTCAATTTGACCGGATCACATTGTCGACCCAAGAAGCAAGAATCATATGGAGTTAGAACACTACCGACGATAATCCACTTTTTCCTCGATATGATCGTTTGATTATAAACTGATGGGATGTTGAATTTGATTTTATCATTGTGTTTTTCAATGGAGAATTTATTCTTTGGAGCACAGATGTCTTGATTATCCCCTTAGAATGCACCGATTTATCTTCAATTGGAAGAGGATCATAGACCAACAGATGAGAATATAATCATCTGAGTAGGAAAATAACAATAGGGATTTCCCCTCTTCTAATTCCGCTAGTGAGGACGGTGCCAAAATCTCCGGAGTCTTTAAAATCCCGAGTCAAATCGGCAAACCGTAGACTAATTTGCTTGCGTCTCGCGTCGGAATTAATCTTTCGCATCCAACGAGTTGACTCACTTTGGTAGACTTGATTTATCCTCAAGATACGCAATGCTTTATCACCACCTTACGGGATTGATTGATGATGTTTCGTCTCAAAACCAGATTTCGATGAATCCTAGAAAAATGCTCTACTGTTTCCTAACAATGAAATCTTAGCAATGACCGTTCATTTTTAACAATCAATGCCGAGACCAGTCACTTGCTGAAATTGGACCTCTTACCTTTAATATCATTTCGAAATCGCCTCTCCTTGATCTAGTCTCGTGGCTAACGGCTAAGAGCCCACCGCAAGGCGACTCAATATTGTTGAATAACATTAAATCCCAAAGAATTTCGTGGTATAACCGATATGGTATTCCACGCATCCGAGATATTTAGAGCGAAAGGCTTGAGTTTGTTTCGGAAGACCAAGGATTAAATTTGATCTCTACTAAATCCACTAATAAAGAACCCGGTAGTAACCACCTCATTCTTATTTCTTCCAAGGAAAACATCATGTCTTCATAAAAAGATAACGTCCGGATCTTAAAAGCCTCTTTAATGTTTAAATGTTGTTGCATCCGCCCCCTTATTTCGACCAATCAACATTTAATGCTTTAACCTCTAGCTTTAAAGCCGATTCCAATTTCCCAAGTAGTTGGTTTCGGGATCATTAGTTGTTGCCCCTTCCACCACAGGATATTTCTTCTAACAATTAAAAGACTTTAAAGAGGACGGATCATTAGCTGGCGTCCAAGGACGGATCAGCTTGGCTGATCTTTCTCCTTGGGTCTCGAAACTTCTTGGGAGTGTGCTAATTGATATTCTCCGACGTCCAAGGACGGGTTAGCAGTGCTGATCTCTCCCCTTGGGTCCGAGTCTGTTTGGTTAGTGTGTTCTAGATTTTGCTCTAGATCTTATGAGTTTTGTTTTGTTTTTCCCATCTCCTGTTATATTAGCTTTCTTTGTCTTTTTCTGAGTTATGGTTTTGATTTTGAGTTCACTCTAGTCCCAAGCTGCTTAGGCCATGTTTGGTGGTTTGAACTTGTGATTGAAAACAGATCTTAGATAGACCGCTGCTGATTTTTGTTGGGTTCTTAGTTTGCAATGGCTGCTTTGGCCAGAAGGCTAGATATTGAGCAAAAATCTTTTTCTTGTACTAGAATCGACAATTCTCTGGTTGAGATATCGGAGAGAGGCCATGGATTCTCATGGATAGCTTCATTGACGTTTGAATCCATCTATGTGCTAGTGGGTTTTCACGAGACACCATTTTAATAGACTCGGGTCCAATATGATTTGTGTAAATGCTTGGAGAAAGAGTGCGGTTGGATATTTGAAAGACAACACAACATCAAAGGCGAGTTTATCGGGGCTACTCGATTCCTTTACTCGAAAAACAATGGAAAGAAGAATAGTTTTGCTTCCTACAGTCGTGAAAGATGGGGATGGGATATGTGGGCTTCTCAGTTAGAAGTGGTGCTTTCAAAAAAGACTATTCCGGTTGAAAAACCACCAAAACTTAAAGAATTTCCTCAATGGCAAAAATCCAAAAGCTTCAAGGTCAGTTCGGATAAGACAAGCTACGCAAGGATTGTGTCTACAAACAAGGAAGACAAGCGATCGAAGATTTTCTCAACAACATGGAATCCCGAGTTTTGAAGCTCAAGAAATAATAGACTATGGAATTATTTATTCTCTTTGGCGAGATGGAATCCGGGTTGGAGAATTGTTGCAAGTACAATTAAGAAGAAGATGGGTTGGTCTAGGAATATAAGTCTCGAAAGCGAGTTGGATGCAACTCATGCTCTATTTATTCTTTGAGAATGATTCTCGGATGGATCAAATTCTTAACATTAAAGACATGGGTATTCAATTCGGTAAGTTTCAATTCCCGGAAATGGTCCCCAAGGTGGTCGGAGGCTACTAAAATCATCTTTTCTCAAAGTAAAGTCTAAGTTAAGAATCAAAGGATTACCCTTGGATTTATGGAATGAGTCTTCGTTTAAGAGCTTAACTAAAGAGTGGGGAAGGTTGGTGGCTATTTCAACCGCAACATCGGATTTTTCAAGCTTACGAGAGGCTACAATTTGTGTGGAGGCTAAGTTACAAGATATCCCGTAGCCATTACAAAGTCGATAGATAATAGAAATCTGTGTTACTTCGAGTAATTCAACGGAGCAACTTGGATAAGATCATGTGCCTTTGTAGTGGGCGTAATGATGATGAATCAAAGGAAGTGGAATCTCGCGAGCAATTTCAGACCCCTTGTTCTAATCATCTTGTTAAAGATAAGGAAAAGGGTAAAGATCATCGATTCTCGAGAATGTTTCTCCGGCAACAACTATAGCAGTAACTCCTCTCGGCGGAAAGAAGGGAGGAGAAGCATCCATGTCACGAGGTCAATTGAGTAATCAATTTGATTTTTTGAATTCAATTCAAGGGAGCAGTCCGTCCGGAAGATATCGAAGTCGGGGAAAGGTCGCATCGGAGGTGAGAGAGGTAACAAAAGTACCTAACATATCCGTAGAAGATCGGGGCATTAATGAGTATGATGTATTTTTGGTAAGCAACGAGTGTCGATAATGGGCTAGCTTGTAAAGACTTGTCATCGGTTGTTAAGAAAGCAAGAAGCCGACATGGGGAAAAGTGTACTATCTTTGAAGTCGGCGTAGGTGTTGACATTTCGAAAAAGTATTTAATCTACGGTAGCCTAGGTCTTGAGAGGAACACGGGTTCTGAATTAGAGTTTCTCGGAAACAGAGTGATCACGGGTTGTGGTCTTCCTAAAGATTTTTACGTAAAGTCGAAGGGGTTAAGTGAACACCCTATTCAAGTATCTAACGGTCCATTTGCTGTATTGGAGGATGAATTAGAGAGGAAAGGACTTTTGTTTGATTTGAGTCTAGGTTTGGGTGCATGTGCTGTTGTCCCTTCAACGACAGATAACAAAAAGATATTTTGCGACTTGAATTTGGAACCAATGGAGCATGAATCGTTGGGCTTCCACTTGGGCTTAGGAAATGGGCCATTAACTACGAGCAGTCCAGCAATTCCTCTTGAAGTGAGTTTAACGGGTGCTATTAGTAATAATTCCATCTTTTGAAGATATCGAGCTAGAAAGAAGACGAACACTAGAGATAAATTAGGGATTTGTTTTAGGGAAAACTTCAATTGGAGAGTTAAAGGAAAATTGAAGATTCAAAAGGTTTTCAATCATAGAAGATTCAAACGAAAAGGTTTTAGAAGTTTTGCTCCACCTGGTTGTTCACGAGGTGAGGCCTTGATTGATGAAGTGAATTCTAAGAAGAATGAAATTTATGTTTGCCATAATGGGGAAGACGATGAGAGACGAAGATTGGAAGGCGAGGAAATTGTGGAAGCTCACATGGGTGCTCGTCCAGTGGATTCAATTTCTTACGGTAAGATTTCTATTCGGGAACATCAAGGTTCTAGGGTTTTTTGTTCACAATTTTTTGGTAACGCTTGGTTGGATGATAGGCATTGTGAATCAATTCCATTATCTTCTCAACTTGAATCTTATATAGCAGAGCATGTAACAAATGAAATTATTCAATTTAATTGGAAATGTTATGTGGAGGATGAAAAATTAGTGTCAAAGAAGGGGGATGAATGTTTTAATGGATTTTAACATATTAAGTTATAACATTAGAGGTTTGGGGACTGAAGGTAGGGATACGGCAATTAGCTCTGTTGTGAAACTTGAAAAGGCAGCTGTGGTTTTTATTCAAGAAACAAAAATGGAGCATATGACTGATTATATAGTAAGGAGTCTATGGGGTTCTGGTGGGCATCAATGGTCTGCAGTAAATTCTATTGGAGCTTCTGGGGGGATTTTAACAGTTTGGAATGATGCTGTTTTTAATTGTGTGGAAGTGTTTGCACAAAATTATTGTCTTTCCATTAGAGGCACGAGAATTTGTGATGGTTTTGATTGTGTCCTTACCAATGTGTATGGTCCAACGGGGGATGCAGATAGAACGAGTATTTGGTCTGAGCTAGACGAAGTGAGATCAAAGTGGCCTGATTTAGCATGGTGTATAGGTGGTGATTTTAATGTTATTAGAGTCCCGTCAGAAAAGAATACCGCTAGTGATTCAGATGTGAATATGAGAAGATTTGATTTTTTCTTGAGAAGGCACGAGTTATGTGATTTGCCTTTGAATGGAGGGTTGTTTACTTGGACAAATATGCAAAGTAATCCTATCTTATGTAGGCTGGATAGATTTGTAGTGAGTGGTGAATGGGAGGACAAGTTCCCTTTAATGGCGCAATGTGTGCTTACAAGAACAGTGTCTGATCATTCTCCCCTGTCCTTGAGAAGTGGTGGTATTGTATTTGGGCCTTTTCCGTTCAAGGTTGAAATTTTCTGGCTTGAGCATCCGAATTTTGTAGAAATGATGTTTTTTTGGTGGAATAGCATGCTTTTCGGGGGATCTCCTAGTTTTATCTTTGCTAAGAAATTACAGATGTTAAAGACTTTGTTAAGGGGTTGGAGTAAAGAGGTTTTCGGCAACTTAGATAAGAAGTTGAGGGATTTGGAAGCTCTAATCAATATTCTGGACAAAAAAGAAGAAGCTTCTGCTCCTATTTCAGATGTGGAGTTTTTGGAAAGGGCTAGTCTTCGACGGTCGTATAACGAAGTGTTAGTGCTGATTGCGAAGAGGTGGAAGTTAAGATCTAAAATACGCTGGCATGTTGATGGGGAAAGGAACTCAAAGATTTTCCATAAAATTGCAAATGCAAATAGAAGGAAAAATGCAATTTTTAAATTGAAAGTCAATACAGAAGAGGTTGTTTGTCAAGATAGAATTAAGTTTGAAGTGGTTGATTTTTATGAAAAGCTTTATTCTAGAGATGGAGAAGAGTTTGTTGATTTGGAGGACTGTTCTTTCTCCACCATTTCTGAGATGGAGAACTCTATGCTTGAAAGAGATATTACTGAAGACGAGGTACTGTCAACTATCAGGTCATTCAAATTGGGTAAGTCTCCGGGTCCCGATGGGTTTCCTATAGAATTTTACCGAGCATCTTGGAACGTTATAAAGGCCGATTTCATGAAAGTGGTGGAGGAGTTTAATGTTAAAGGGGGGGTTAACTGGCGCTTAAATTGTACCTTTCTCTCGTTGATTCCGAAGAAGAACGAAGCAATTGAGTTGAAGGACTTTCGACCTATAAGTCTGGTAAGTACCATCTACAAAGTGATATCCAAAGTTCTCGCTAATGATTAAAAGTGGTTATTAGAATCGATTTCTCAATCTCAAGGTGCTTTTCTAGCCGAAAAGATGATTTTAGATGGTATTTTGATTGCAAATGAACTAATTGATTCGAGAAAGAAAGAAGGAAAAGCGAGGAATCGTTTGTAAATTAGATATGGAAAAGGCTTATGATCATGTTCTTTGGGGTTCCGTTGAAGGTGTTCTTAGGAAGATGGGGTTCGGGTGGAAATGGAGAAGATGGGTTCGATTTTGCATATCCACTACCAGGTTTTCAGTTATAATCAATGGAGCCACGAAAGGTTTTTTCAAGGCTTCTAGAGGGCTCCATCAGGGGGATCCTCTTTCACCGTTTTTATTCTTGTTAGTGGCGGAAGTATTTAACAAGCTCATGCACAATGCAAAGATGGAAGGGTGTCTTAAAGGTTTTTATGTGAAGGAAAATGGTATGGAGATCTCGCATCTTCAATTTGCAGACGATACGATTGTATTCTTAGATGCTAGAGTAGCGGAGGTTCGGAAACTTTTAGAGGTGTTAGAGAAATTTAAAGCTAAAACGGGTCTGAAAGTTAATCTTTCCAAGAGTGCCATGATGGGAATTGAGGTAACAAGATTGTATTCGGGGAATGTCTTTGGATTAGCGGGTTGTGTGGTTGGCGAATTTCCTTTCTCCTACCTAGGGATTCCTATCGGAGCTTCAACAAGACTCAAATCTGTTTGGAATATTATAATCGAAAAAATGACTCTAAGGCTAGCTCCGTGGAAGCGAAGATATCTCTCGAAAGCCGGAAGGGTCGTGCTCATTAATAGTACGTTGGCGGCTATTCCTTTATATTTTTTATCTCTTTTTCAGATTCCGGTTTCAGTGGCAAAGAAGTTAGAAAGACTCATGAGGAATTTTCTGTGGGGCGACACTATAAACAAGAAAACTTTACATTGGAGGTCTTGGAAAAAAGTTTGTGTCCCGAAGAGTGAAGGAGGGTTGGGGTTAAGGAATTTGAAGACTACTAACATTGCTTTGTTAACCAAGTGGTTATGGAGATACGGAGAAGAAAAGGGTAGCTTATGGAGGAAAATTATTTTCGAGAAGTTTGGTGGAGTCGAAGATGCTTGGGTTCCTAAAGATTCTAAGAAAACATACGGGTGGGGGTTATGGAGGGGTATTCTCAATTATTTGGCAGTCCTTAGAAATGGGTCGAAGGTGATAGTCGGAAGAGGAAATACAACTAAATTTTGGGATGATATTTGGTGTCACGAGAAAACTCTTAAAGAGTTGTTTCCGAAATTATGGAAAGTGAGTAGGAAGAAAGAAGCTTTAGTTGAAGATGTGAGTAGCGGAACTTTAGAACAGACGTGTTGGAATATTGATCCTTGTAGGAGGCTTAAAGATCCGAAAATTCAAGAGGTTATGGAGTTTACTAGAATCCTAGACAATCAAAGGATGCTCTCTGTCGATGATAAACGAGAATGGCTCTCTAACTCTCAAGGTACTTTCTCGGTAAGTTCTTGTTATAATTGGCTTATGCATGATCAGGGAAGAATCATCCCAACAAAATTTCCTTCTGTCTACATTTGGAACAAAACTATTCCTCCCAAGATTAGCTTCCTAGTATGGGCGGCGGCAATTAGAGTCATTCCTACTCTATCCATGTTATCTAGAAGGGGTATGGTGGTAGAGAATAGGTGTCCTTTACGCAACAATAGCGAGGAGTCGGTGGAACACCTTTTCTTGCATTGTTCTTTCGTATGGCGAGATTTGGGAGCACTTTTTGCGCGATTGGGCATTGTTTGGGTTCATCCAACGACTGTCCTCAAATTCTTATGGAAGTGGAAATTGAAAATATCTATCAAGCCTCTTGTTTTCTTGAGATATTGCGTGCCGTTTGCTATATGGTGGATTGTGTGGTTGGAAAGAAACGACATTCTAATCGCAAAAAAACAAGTGAGAAAACCGCTTAACTCTCTTATTATAGACATTAAAGCTTTGTTACTTAGTTGGTCCATCAATGTTGTTTCATTTAAGAATGTCAAGTTCGAGGATTTCGTTTTTGATTGGGCGAGATTGTTTAGAGAGTAATGTGTTGTAAACTCTCTCTATGGTGGCTGCTCTTCTCTTTTTGTATCTTTTGAGGATGCTACCTTAGCACCCTTTCCTCTTTATATTAAATTTTGCCTTTTTCAAAAAAAAAAAAACAATTAAAAGACTTAGGACCATTAAGGACATAATTAATTTTCTTTCTCAAGAGTGTTGGAATTATTTGCAGCAGGTTTGTCGTTGAAGTTGCAACATATCTCAAGAGTTTTACATAACTTACGCCAGCCCTGTTTGTTCATCCCCGTAGGAAAGAAACAATGGTGAAGATATCCTTTGGAGTCAGGAATATAGAGCTTTAGAAATTACCCCCCTTGATTTTTGTCTCTTGATGGAGTAAACCATTCCGATTTCATTAAGAATGTCCATTCTTTTTGTGAAAATCCTCTGAAGTATTCCATGAAGTTTTAAAATCAGCCAATTTCCTCCTTCTTTGGTAAAGGAATTGATCCAACGTTTTTGTTTGTACCATAAGCAAAAATGCCACATAATGGGCCCAATTCGTACTTGAATCATCTTTTGGCCCTCATCTAAGCCCTCTAACTATCAACAAAGCGGCTCACCGGATGCCCGGTATTACAATGACCGGTCAATGGTCAAAGTCAACACTCGGTCAATGGTCAAAGTCAAAACTCAGTCAATGGTCAAAGCCAACTCACAGTCAGTCGAAGTGAACCGTTGGTCAACTATCAAAGTCAGGTTGCACGTCGCACCTCCAGCCAGTTTTCAGTCTTTTTGCCAGCAATGCTGCTAACCAATTTCCAGCCAAATACTCTTACGCACTGCCAATCAATTCCCATCTAAGTACTCAATCGCACCGCGCCCGCGAATCTCTCCCAGTCAAAGAATCCGGTCTCCGGCCAAGATCCATCCATACTTGTCGGCCATTATGTTTGTCAACCATCAATCCGATCTGCACAAAGATCTTTGAATTTACCATGGAAGCATGAACGTGCAGTTTCATGCAGAAATCATCTTGGAGGCATAAATGTGCAGTTTCATGCAGAAATCATCATGGAGGCATAAATGTGCAGTTTCATGCAGAAATCATATTGGAGGCATAAATGTGCAGTTTTATACGGAATTTATCATGGAGGCATAAATGTTCAATCCATCATGCAGAATTAACACATGGAGGCATGCAAGGACAGTTTTATGCGAATTAATGCCATGAGGCATTCAAAGCCAGCAAGTGCAGAATTAAAACAGGAGGGCATTTTCATGCAGTTTCAGGCAGAATTGATTCCAGCATGCATGCAAGCAGTTTCATGTAGAATTGATCTCACCAGGCATGCAGGCAGTTTCATGCATAATTCATTGCAGGGGATATTAATGCCATTTAAGTCCATCTCGAAATTAGGTTCTCAAACTGTATAAATGGAGATTCCCCAAGACAAAGAAGGGGTGGTAGCGAATACAAGAAAAAAATATTGTAATTCTTATCAATAAAATATCTCTCCCTAAGGGGAATTTATCCGTGGATGTAGACATCAATCGCCGAACCACGTTAAATATGTCTTCTTATTTTTTATTCATTAGTAACTTAACCCAATTACACATCAATCATCAAAATCATCGTGTTTAGTGCCTGGAAATATTTCTGGGTGCAAACAGTTTTCCTTTGTAAGATTCCTTGATTGTAATGATTCTATCATTCCCCCAAATCTCGTAAGATTTTGCTTGAATGGAGCATTTCAGTGAGATTTCTCCTTCTAGAAGGATTGTGCCACGACCTCCACCATTGCTTTTCCAATTACGTTTTCCGGTAGCTAATTACGGTTCTTCGGACATCTCTTTCTCTCTTAACCCATCAAGGAGAGAAAACACTTGATTGCGAGTGTGTTATTGATGATGATATTAATAGTAAAGCATGTCATTTGGTCTGTTTGTCTATCCCGTACTTTACTCATTATGTTCTTTGGTGCTTAACAATTTTACTTCAGCTACATACTCAGTACCTCCTTCAAATGTTATCACTAGTACTACTTCAGCAAGTATTTCTTCTCAAAATTCGACAACACTACTTCAAATGATATTACTTTTGCTACCCCGAGATGGTGTTCCTTTAACAACTCCAACAACAAACATGTGTGTCCTATAACTTTTGAAAGTAACACCAGTGGGGTAGCTCTTAGCACCAACTCAAGCTCCCATTTCAAATGACCATCAAATGGTTACCCGGGGAAAGTTTGGCATTTTTAAACACAAGGTATTCAACACTAAACATTCCCTTTATACTCGATTAAGTTTAGCCATTCCCCCACCCACTCCCACTTGTTTTACAAAGGATATCAAAATCTCAATGGAAACACTCTATGGTATAGGAACATACAACCCTTAAGGATACTGGAACTTGGAGTTTGGTTGATCCACATCTTTCTTACAATGTTGTAGGCTGCAAATGGGTATATAGAACTAAGCACAAGGAAGATGGCACCGTTGATAGGCTTAAATCCAGACTAGTAGCAAAAGGATTTTATCAACAAGAAGGAGTTGATTACACTGAAACATTTAGCCCTCTGGCTAAACCAACCACAATCAGACTTGTATTATCCATTGCTGTAAGTTTTGATTGGGAATTCAAGCAATTGGATGTAAGTAATGCATTCTTACATGGAGATCTAGAAGAAGATGTGTATATGAAATAACCTCATGGCTTTGTTGATCCTCAAGACCTAATCATTTACTGCAAGATTCACAAATCAATTTATGGCTTAAAACAAGCTCTAAGAGCCTGGTATGAAAAACTTCAAACAGTGTTGGTTGCTCATGCTTTCAAGCCTTCCCTTGTTGACTCCTCACTCTTTGTTCGAAAGTTGGTTCTAAGATAACCATTATACTTGTGTATGTTGATGATATACTTATCACAGGTAACTCTCTACCACCTCGCCATCAATTCATATCCCGAACTTCAAAGGACATTTCCTATCAAGGATTTGGGACCAGTCCATTATTTTCTTGGTCTTCAGGTTAAGAGAAATTAAAATCATCGTATGCTTAGTCAGACCAAGTATGCATTAGATCTTATGGAAAGGTTTGATATGACTGGTGCAAAATCTTGCAATACCCCTATCTCTCCTTATAGTATCATGATTCTACAGATGGTACTTCTCTTCAAGATCCAAGTACCTACAGATCATTGGTTGGTGCTTTACAATACTTGACATGTAGAAGGCACGAAATCGGCTTTGTTGTTCATCAAGTCGATGCAGTACATGCACAATCCTACTTGATGTTCCCTTTATTGCAGCTAAGAGGATTTTAAGTTACATCAAAGGTACTCTAGATTATGGTATTCTCTCTAAAGGAATGTTAGCACTTCATGAATTCAGTGATCTTTGATTAGGCGGAGCTCAATTGATAATATAAGATCCACGGAGGTTACAACATTTTCTTTGGTTCAAATCCAATATCTTGGTTAAGCTAGAGACAAAATAGATTTGCTATGAGCTCTACATAAGCAAAGTATAGGTCTCTTGCAAATATACATCAGCTGAAGTTGTTTGGGTTTGTCATTTGTTGAAGGATCTGCATCTATTCTTGGCTACCCCTCTTCTTATATCTTGTGATAATGTCAATGCAGTATCTTTATCTTCAAATCCTGTGTTTGATAGCAGAATGAAACATTTGGCTATTGACTACCACTTTGTCAGAGAATTGGTGCACAATAAATCTTTGAGGGTGCACTATATTTCTACTCTTAATCAGGTAGCAGATGTTTTTACTAAAGGTGTAGATGGTCCATGGTTTGCTTTTCTCAGAGTCAAGCTGGAGGTTAAATCTTGTAGGAACCTCCAGGCTTGAGGGGGGATAATAGTAAAGCATGTCATTTGTTCATGTTTGTCTGTCATGTACTTTACTCTTTACATTATTGGTCCATTTTTCTTGTATGAGTTGGACACATGCTGGCCAGTGTGGTCTCTGTCTTTTAAATAGAGATTCCTACATCTCTTGTATGTACGTTCAATTCATTTAATGAAACTCATTCTTTCTAACCATTATGGTATCAGACGAGCCGAAGCTTCAGCAGCCGCCATTAATGAAGTTTTTCTCATATTTAAAATTTCACTACCAGAATTTTACCCTAATTTCTTTAATTTTCTTCCCATCTACTGTTCAATAATCTTCATCTTTATCATCAATTTTCTATTTTTCTCTTCTTTAATGATGGAAAATATTCCTATTCATTATGCATCAAGAATCAGTAATGTACATCTCAATCAAATCTCTTTTATTCTTTCATATAAACTCAAAGAGGACAATTTTCTTACTTGGAAATCCTTATTATTTCCCTTTCTCAAATGATACAAGGTTCTTGGCTTTCTTGATGGTTCTCTAAAATTTCCACCATTTATAGTTGATAAAATACAAAATCCAAGATACATAGCGTGGCATCATGATGATACAACATTAATTCTATGGATCCAATCTTCTATTTATGATTCTCGTTATAGCTTATGTTGCTGGTGTTGATCCGGTAAAATATAATTTGGAGACAATTGGATCATGATTTGCAAGAAGTTCATCCATTCATTCTATACAATTACGTATTAAACTTCAGTCTCTCAAGCTTGGTTCATATACGGTTTCAAATTTTCTTAGTGAAATCATGAAAGTCACAGATGAATTATTTCTTCTTTGGATCAAGAATTGCAGATGATGAGTTAGTTGTCACTATTCTAAATGGATTAGGTCCATATTACAATTCTTTCTCAACTGGCATTAGAATTCGTAATCCATTTGTTACTTATACAGAATTACACAATCTTATTTTGAGTGAAGAAATAGTGGTCACCAATAAACAAAATGAACTTATGTCTGAAGCTAATGGTAAGGCATTTACAGCATATGCTAGACCCAATTTCCCATCTTCTATGGGTAGATGCAGAGGTTTTGCATCTTCATCTTCATATGCACCTCCTAGACCTTATTATCCTCCTTATTTTGCACCACAACCTCCTAGACCTTCATTTTATTATCAACCTAGAGGCTATTCTCAATTCCAGATGTATCCGACTCCAAAATTTCCACCAAATATTCCTCCAAGGCCAAACATAGCATCTACTTCTACTGTTTCTTCTCCACAAGACAAGATTTGTCGGATCTGCAAGAAAGGAGGGCACTTGGCTTTGGAATGCGGAAACATGCTTAATTTCAGCTATCGAATGCTTACACACCCCAGAATTTCAGTGCCATGCTTGCCACAACAAATATTATGGGAGAGAATCCATGGTATGCCGATTCTGGTGCAAACAATCATATAATTTATGATGAAGTAGAATTAACTTCACAATTCCTTCGATGGTTACGATGAGATACAAGTTGCAAATAGAGAAGGTATGCCAATTACAAATATTGGAAATACAACTAAATCTACTTCTTCCACTGATTTTTATCTGCATAATATTTTGTTAGTATCAAAATCATCCCATAATTTATTGTCAGTTCACAAATTTACTAGAGACAACAATTGTTCTATCACCTTTGATGCTCTTGGTTTCTCTGTCAAGGATCTCTCATCTGGGAAGATCACTTTGCAAGGACCACATAAGGATGGATTATATCCAATGCAATTTCTCAAGGACTCTAAGTACTCAGCTCTCTCCAATGTATCTACAACAACAACTACATGCAATCGTGCCTACTATATTACGATTCTTTTTTTCCAAATTAATATATAAAATGAAGAAAAAAACTACATATTTCGCACATATTTTATGCGAAAGTAAAAAGAAAAATAAATTAAATTTGTACATATTTCCTATCTTTTCTCTACCTATTTAATGCATCGAGACACCGCCGCACCAAATTCTCCACGGGGGCGTACACCAAATCAAAAATATGATTAAAAATGCGTGGTGCGTAGCACGGGCACAAATCTAGTAACAATGAATGAACTTACATACCAAGCAAGCTGACAAATTGCTGAATTATTTTTGACGCTTGAGGAAGGCGATCATAGGCTTGAAAACGATACGGTTAGCATTAGTAGCGATGATGAAATCAAGATGACCGTAATTCTCAATCTTTTGAACTTCAAGTTTATCTTTAGGATGATCCATATCACTCAGTAAATGTTCGACGTCCTGTGGGTCGGCTAGTGCATCATTGACTCCGTAACTTATGAAAATTGGAAGATCCTTAGGAATGTCAGTTAAGGGATACGGCGGTGGCGTTGGTTGTCCATACTTTAGCATGTTGCCGATCCCGTAATCGTATTTCGTAAATTTCCCAGAATTACTCGCTGCAGTGTTTTACATTATTCAAATAAATTAGATAAAGATATATGTAATGAACTAAATCAAAGAAAGGAAGATCAATGTTGATAATGTACACTTACTTTGAGCTAAATGCATGCTGTTCTTCGCTGAAGTCGATTGAGGTGAATTTGCAATGAATTTATCAAAAGACGTGGCATTGAGGCAGCAATTTTTTCCTATGAATTAATGTCACAAAAATTAGTAGGTTACTAATTTAGTATTTTCCAAAAATTAATTAGGACGAGAAATTGTTGTTGTCCATACCTGTAAAACTCGATACCGAGTCAAAACAATTCATCCCTTGTACAGATTTGCAAATAGCCCCGAGATAGGCCGACATACGTTCGCTGTTCATGACACATTAATAAAAAACCATCAAAAATCAAGCTTATCAGAAGCTAACTATATAAAATAAATTAAACTGCAGATATTGTCAAAAAATAATTCTTACTCCTTCATATTGACTTCGACCATGGCATAAGCTCCTTGATACTGTGGAGAGAATAATTAAATAGGATCAGTCCGAATGAATGCATTTTCTTTAGAAATAGGAATTAAATGGTTTAAACTATTGTCTACCTCTGCCGCTATGGTTTTAGCAACAGCCCGACTCATTGGGTTGAGCATATTGCTCAAATAAGCAACGGGGCTGAGCAGTGCAGCTGCTTTCAGCTTGGAAACAATTTCACTACTACTTTCACGCCCCAGAGAGAATGATGCGAGTGCCATAATTGTTCCCTGCAAGTGACAGTACATATAATTACTAAAACCACATCCATCATCAACATGATCATCATTACAATGAAGCCTCTTTTTTTTTTTTTTTTTTTTTTTTTTTTTTTTTTTTTTTTTTTAATTCTTCTAAACATTACTCACCTGGGAATGTCCTATATAATTAATCTTCTTCTGGGTTTGTTTGTAAACGAAATTAATATAAGCTGGAAGATCATATTGTGCCATTTCATCCCATGAATAATCCCAGAATTGCTGTACGTCAATATACACATACATATCAAGTAAACAAATATAATAAATTTTTTTCTTTCTCTAAGAGAGTTTTTGAAGGCGTGTAGCAGTACGTACAGGTAACATTGCATTAAGTTTAGTATGACCACGACTGTATCTCGTTCCTCTGGTATTACCGACCCAAACATCATAATTATTATCAGCTAGTATGAATCCTAGAGATTCTTTCGGCGAATCCAGAAACCATGACGCTCCGTCCTGCATGCATAAAGGCCATCATCAACTAAAAAACTCTCTCTATATATATATCCCTTGTGTGTAGGCAGCAGGTAGAATTTACGTAAAATATTCCTTTATGAATACTACATATTATGACTATAGGATCCACATTTGTTTGTGTTTTGTGAAGAACAGATATCTGCTGCTATCTCATTGAGCCAATCGAAAGAGAAAGAGAGAACTGAAGTCTAGAAGAATAAGATGAGAATGCATACCATAAATAACCCGTGCTGCAAGAACGCTGGTTCTTTGGTCTTTACATTACCTTTAGCGCTGTTGACCCTTTGAAGGGAAAGAACATAACCATCATCGGTTGTCACCTATATATACATATCACGGTCAGCAATGATTAGTATTGAAGATGCACTTCTTATCTTAGTTAGGTCACGAGAATTAAGCGTAATAGTGATACATGTGGTTTAAAGTCGAGGATCATACAGTGAATTCCTTGCATTTGTAACCAGCTCTCGTGACCATAGTTTTACACACTCCACCAGCTGTCAATGGTGTTTCCAAAGCGGGAGTCATGTCTGAAGCCGAATCCGTGTCTGAAGCGAATCCGCGTCTGGAGCCGTATCTGGAGCCAGATCGCGTCTGGAGCCGGAGCCGTATCTGGAGCCAGATCCGCGTCTGGAGCCAGAGCCGTATCTGGAGCCGGTGCTGGAGCATCAGAAATGCTACTGCCAATTCTTGCACCATAAGCTCCACGAGGCTCATTAAAAACAACATGAAAGACTACTAGGAATAAGAACCAATATTGCATGAGACCCATTGTTTTCTTCTTCTTCTTGTACTACTTGAGGAATTGTCAACTTCTTTGATTGGCTGAAAAAATTCACCGCTTCTTTAAGAATTCTACACAGATAAATCAAAATCTAGAAAATTTCCACAGATCAAAGGTTTTTCGGTGTGGAGGTATTCAAATCTTTAGATTGTTTGCTTTCGCACTGCTCAATGGTGTAGAGTTCAAGAACCATTTTTTTTAAAAAAAAATTTGGTGTTTAGTTTCATTAAATGAGACGGTATATATAAGGAGTTAAAAAAATTGGAGGAACGGTGGTAGTGGAAATTATATTTTCAACCACCAAAATTTTGTTGAAAATCAAGGAGTTTCACCGATGTTTTCTCTCATCTACTAGTTTTCTCTCATCTACTAATCCATTGTATTAAACCTTTAAATAGTCTTAATTTGTTCCTTGACGTAAAATTTAGAAAGAAAGTTATTTATACTCCCTCCGTTCCATTTTAGATGATGTTTTAGGGTTATTTTCTTGTTCCACAATACTTGAAAGTTTTCATATTTCCCACGAAACTACCAATAATACCCTAACACTTTGTCTTGGAACTATAAGTTTATTTTAAAATGCACTAATAACAATTAATGTTTGAAGACTTTTCTTATGGGTATAGTTGGAAAATCTTCATACCTCTCTCCATTTCTTAATATACGTGAAAACTCCTAGAATGTCATCTAAAGTGGAACGGAGGGAGTAGAATACGGACTCATAAATTATCTGAAACACAAACGTATGTACATAACAAAGAAAAACAAGGATAGACTGTTAAAGTTTAGGTTGTTGCAATTATAAAGCATCTTAATAGTTCTCCTAACAAAGAAAAACAAGGATTCATATTTCTTCCTGAAGCAGTCTCTATGGCTTATTCTTATATTTCTTTTGTCCTGTTTAAGTTGGATTTCGTTTTTTTTTTTTTTTTTTTGCCGTTGGCTTTATTTTCTAAGAAGCCCATAAAAATAAGAAAAAAAGAAAAACAACAGAAGCGATATATAGAAAAGGAAAAATAAGTTGATTTCATTGATAATTAGATATGGAACAACAATCGACAACACAACATATATTATTCCCACAACACCCGCAGAAGATTGAGCTGCTTACAGCACCACCCACCCAGGTCCGGAAAATTATTCAAACTCTCTGATCTCAACAACGGAAAATCAGACTCCAAGCCAAGCCAACTGGATTATTTCTAGCCCGTAACTGACATAACAATGAATGAACTCACATAACCAAAAACTGGACAGATTGCTAAATCATTTTTGACGCTTGAGGAAGGCGATCATAGGCTTGAAAATGAGATGATTAGCATTAGTAGCGATGATGAAATCAAGATGACCATAATTAGGAATCTTTTGAACTTCAAGTTTATTTTTAGGATGTTGCATATCACTCAGTAAATGTTCGACGTCCTGCGGGTCGGCTAGTGCATCATTGACTCCGTAACTGATGAATAGTGGAAGGTTCTTGGGAATGTTAGTTAAGGGATATGGTGGTGGCGTTGGTTGTCCATACTTTACCATGTTGAGGAGTCCGTAATCATATTTCGTAAACTTTCCTGAATTACTCGCTGCAGTGTTTTACATTATTCAAATAAATTAAATTAAGATATAAGTAATGAACTAAATCAAAGAAAGGAAGATCAATGTTGACAATGTACGTAGTACAACACTTACTTTGAGCTAAATGCATGCTGTTCTTCGCTGAAGTCGATTGAGGTGAATTTGCAATGAATTTATCAAAAGACGTGGCATTGAGGCAGCAATTTTTTCCTATGAATTAAAAACACCAATTTAGTATTTTCCAAAAATTAATTAGGACGAGAAATTGTTTTTGAATTATAAAGGGGGTTCTTACCTGTAAAACTCGATACCGAGTCAAAACAATTCAGCCCCTGTACAGATTTGCAAATAGCCCCGAGATAGGCCGACATACGTTCGCTGTTCATGACACATTTATAGAAAACCATCACAACCATCACAAATCAAGCTCATCAGAAGCTAACTATAAAATTAAATAAACTACAGATATTCTCGAAAAATAATTCTTACTCCTTCATATTGACTTCGGCCATGGCATAGGCTCCTTGAAACTGTGGAGAGAATAAATAAAGAGGATCAGTCCAATATATATTACAGTCGTATGTTTTAAGATGGAATGAATGAGTTTTCTTTAGAAATATGGTTTAAACTATTGTCTACCTCTGCCGCTATGGATTTAGCAACAGCCCGACTCATTGGGTTGAGCATATGGCTCAAATAAGCAACGGGGCTGAGCAGTGCAGCTGCTTTCAGCTTAGTAAGGATTTCGTTAGGGGCTTTAGGCCCCAGAGAGAATGATGCGAGTGCCATAATTGTTCCCTGCCAGTGATCAAAATTATAATTATTACCATGAAGCTTGATTTTTTTTTTTTTTTTTTTTTAATCTTCTAAACATTACTCACCTGGGAATGCCCGATATAGTTAATCTTCTTCTTGGTTTGTTTGTACACGAAATTAATATAAGCTGGAAGATCAGATTCTGCCATATCATCCCATGAATAATCCCAGTATTGCTGTACGCAGATATATACATATATATCAAGTAAACAACTAAGAGAATAAAATACTTCTTTTTCTAAGAGAGTTTTTGAAGGCGTGTAGCAGTACGTACAGGTAACATTGCATTAAGTTTAGTATGACCACGACTGTATCTCGTTCCTCTGGTATTACCGACCCAAACATCATAATTATTATCAGCTAGTATGAATCCTAGAGATTCTTTTGGTGAATCCAGAAACCATGACGCTCCGTCCTGCATGCATAAAGGCCATCATCAAATAAATATCTCTATATATATCCCTTGTGTGCAGGCAGCAGGCAGAATTTTCGTATAATATTCCGCTATGACTACTTTCTTTTATATTTTTGGTCGGTAATTAGAATTTGATGCTAGCGAGTTTCAAACTCAAGTCACATAATTATAACAGCATCTGCATGTGTTTATGTTTTGTAAAGAACAGATATCATCTGCTATCTGAATGAGGCATTAGAGAGAATTAGAGGAGAATGCATACCATAAATAACCCATGCTGCAAGAAGGCTGGTTCCTTGGTCTTTGGATTACCTTTAGGGCTGTTGACCCTCTGAAGGGAAAGAATGTAACCATCCTTGGTTGTCACCTGTACATACATCCTATATTTAGTTAATTGCATTACGGAAATTAAGCGTAACTGTGATGCATGTGGTTTAGAATCGAGGATCATACAGTGAATTCCTGGCATTTGTAACCAGCTTTGGTGACCATAGTTTCACACACTCCACCCGCTGTCAATGGTGTTTCCGGAGCTGGAGCCGAAGCTGGAGTCATATCTGGAGAGGGAGCCGTATCTGGAGGCGGAGCCCTATCTGGAGCCAGTGCTGGTGCAGATATGCTACCGCCAAATCTGGTACCATAAGCTCCACGAGGCTCGTTAAAAACAACATGAAAGACTACTAGGAATAAGAAGCAATATTGGATGAGACCCATTGGTTTCTTCTTCGGGCTTAAGGAATTGTCAAATTTTGATTGGGTGAAAAAATTCACCGGTTTTTTAAGAGTTCTACAAAGATAAGTTAAAATCAAGAAAGAATTTTCAAAATGATGATTTTTCGGTGTGGAGCTAATGAAAAAAGCTTTAGATTATTTGCTGTCGCATTATTCAATGGTGTAGAGTTAAAGAACCACTTTTATTCTGTTTTTGTTTATTTCTTGGTGTTTAGTTTCATTAAATGAGACGGTATTTATAAGGAGTTAAGAAAATGGAGGAGTGGTAGGGAGAAATTATCGATCTTGATTTGGGATGAAGTTGAATTGTTCATGGTAGGAGTGAAATTTTAATTTTCAACCACCAAAATTTTGTTGAAAATCAAGGAGTTTCACCGATGTTGTCTCTCATCTACTAATCCGTTCTATTAAACCTTTTAATAGTCTTAATTTGTTCCTTGATTTCTGATAAACAGAAAATGAATGAGCGCCTTGGCCTTGCAAAGATAGCATTAAGCTATTTATAGAATACGGAGTCACAAAATATTTGAAACACAAATGTACGTACGTAAAAGATGTAACAGACATGTCATGTAATAGACATCAATGCTGTTATACAGAAAGGAAAGACTCTTAGGGTTAAGTTGTTGCAATTAAAAAGCAAATCTGCTAATGGGGGTACCAATTTGCTTGGGTTGTCTTATTAGCATTTGGTACACCCCCAAGCAAAACCAGTCCCCCCTATTAGCAATCTTGTTAAAAAGCATGTACAATTTAATCTTTCTCCAAACAAAGGAAAAACAACTCCTAGTTGAATTTTTGGTTAGGTCGTCCGGTCTGTCCTTCTGAAGCGATTAATTGAAGCTGCGCTTGCCTATACTGGTGTGACCCTTTCTTGCTGAACTAAGTAAGCTTCAGGTTCCACTGCTCGCGATATGACACTAGAATAGGCCAATAGCCCTAAGAATCTGCAATAATTAGATAAAAGCATCACATGGAAGATTAAATATAAATCCGAAATGTTCACACAACATGAACGAACTTATAAACTTCAACACATACAAGTATGCGAACATTAATACTAAAACATTACACAAAACATTCGTACAATGTGATGGATAGCATGGAGTAGAAGAAAGAGTAATTATGAAGAGCCTAGCAAGTAATATGGATTCACATATTCAATTCAGTTCACATAAATACCCATAATTTTTGTAAGTGCCAACTGTCCGACTAGCGGACAAGGAAAAGTACAAGCCGAACTCATGTGAAACTAGTACTCTTAATCGAATAACCAACGGGATAAGAAATTCTAACCTCGAAAGAATAATAACAAAACAACAAACTAAACTAACTAGATACGAGAGACGGTAACGGGAGTATGTGGTATCCACTATTTGTATTCAATTACTAAAAAAAACATAATTACAAAATATTTATTTGTCTTCCATTCTATTGACATCAACATGATAAGTATATAGTTACAAAAATCGAAAGCATAGCACATCTAAAAGGTAAACCTATACATGTCAATGTTGTATCAAACCGGATTACCGAAACAAATTACTACAAAACTAGATACTATATTACAAATATCATTTTCCTTTTCTAAGCATAATCCTTTGAGAGAATAAAATAGGAACTATTAATTCTAATGTTGTGCATACATGTTTAAAGAGCGGGCACAACAAAAAGAAATTTATCTACATGGTTGATTTAAGTCAGACGTTATGTATTTATTAAATTCATCTTCTTCTATTTACCTTTTTAATGTAAATGAAATATCTAAAGAAGGCAAGACAATATGTATTCTTTCAATCATAACCTAAGGCAACGGACTACAAAACATTGGCGGAAACAATCAACAAGACTTGCAATGATTCTCATTCTAACGCGGATAATACCATTCAGGAAACTATTTCAATACCGGAAAATCTTCCACAAGCCCAGGTAAAGTATATAAACACGGATAATGTTTCCTGAAAAATTAAGCAAAATATTCATACAAGGTGATGGATAGCATGGAGTGGAAGAAAGAAAAATTATAAAGAGTCTAGCGAGCAATATATATACATTCAAACATTCAATTCAATTCAGATAAATACCCATAATTTATGTAAGTGCGAACTGTCTGACTAGCAGACACCGGAAAGTACAAGCCGAACTCGTATGAAACTAGTACTCTTAATGTAATAACCAACGGAATACGAAGCTCTTATAGCCTCCGAAATATTAATAACGAAACAATATAGTAAATTAATTAAATAAGATAGCCGGTAATCAGAGTCTATACTATCCACTATTTGTATTCAATTATACTAAAACAAAACATAATTACCAAATATTTATTTAATGCTTAAAAATCAATTATTTTAAATTAAAAACTAAAAGTTAAAATAACTAATATTGATCGATACCTTCGTAATTCAAGATATTAGGCTATTCCTGTCTCTGCTTGGCAATAAAAGTATTGGTATTTAATTGAGTTCCACGGACACCTTTTAAAAATATAAGAAATCAAAATTGAGATTAGATAATTGTGGGTGTACTTTAATTTCTTAGAATTTATTCTATGGTGGTCATCAATTTGTTTTATTTGTTTAAACTGAAAAACAAATATTATGCGATAAAAAAGAAAAGTTAATACTATTTTATGTTCCTTTGTTGATAATACGATATTTTGGGTAAGAATTAGATATGGTATATAACGTTTACCTTTTTTTAGGTTGGATTTAAGTTAAACCTAAAGAGAAATCAGTTTTAACAAATACACAACGTTAGGCTTAGGCCATCCAATAGGATACATTTGTTTTTAGCACACTTTTTAGAGGTTGTGCAATAAATTGGATTCTAGCCTATCGAACAATAAGACAAATATATTTATAAATTTATCGATTACATATATAGGGTTTTCAAACAGGTAGTATAAGGACACAATTTTCAATCAATCACTAAATAAGATTCATGAATTAATCAACTTAAACAATAACAATTTAACTGTGGCTTAATACTCTAGTTACACAAAGTTGGTGCAACATGATTATGTGATGGGACCCATATTTGTACCATGTGTGTACGATTATCGATGAGATACTACAGAATATATGGTCATTCTGGTGGAGATTGAAAATATTATCTATACATACTAAGCAATTACTACAATTTAGCGAAAAAGATAATTAAAATTTAATTACTCGATTTTCCAGTAAGTGAAATTTGGATTCCATTCTTTCTAGTAAAACTCAAGATTTAATATCATACAAATAAAATCAAAATACTCACGACAATATCAAAACCAATCTCACAGATTGATTCATTAGCTTATAGAATATCGTTGTTTAAAAACTATTAAAAATAATTAAAATAAAGTCTAAAAAAGAAATTATTAGGCATTTTTTAGCACACACAAAAAGAAATTAAATATTTAAACTGAATAACATATTGAGAATTACACACCAAAACAACCTTCCTCCAATTCCCTTGAAAACACTTTAACTACCCATAACAAAAATAAAAAAATAACCACTATATTAATTAAAAGCAAGTTCAAAAAAAGAAAAAAAATTAAAAGCAGAACTACTTAAAGGATGCTTCGGAAAAGAAAGAAAATTGCTTACGGAAAAAAGGGTATGTCTCTACGTTGAAAGACCATATCAAATACTCTCTTTGTAACTATCTCTCTGTAAACGATGGATTATTTAGGTTATATCTTCAGAATGTAATTGTTAGCTGGAAATTGTTGTTGTTTGATCCTCATTAATATATATATATATCTTTTTATCGATCAAAAATAAAATAAAATAATAGTAGGGATTCTATGTTTTCCTTTTTTTCCTTTGTTTGGTGGCTTGCTTTTTGCTTTGTTTGTAATACAATTTCTACTTACCGTTAAAAAGAATAAGAAGAAAGAATCACGTCGTTTTTCTCTCTCACTCACCTGTAGAACAATTAATGGAGAAGTATGAAAGATTTTATTCCCAAAACCTGAGCAGCATAATTAACAGAAAGCTAATGATTGAATTGGATATAAAGGACGGCGGACAGACAGTAAGTACGAGGAAAGATGAGCGCCTCCAATTAATTCCTTTGTCACTTCAGTGGTGTAAAAGATCCCCTTTTCATCAAAAGTCGGCGGGCCATTAATTAAAGTGTATTTCTTCTACCCGGTCTTCCTATAATTACTATATATACATAGATAGGTTTACGAAACCCTACGTTTTTTTTAACCAAAAATGTATATCCCCTTTTTTACCATAAAAATGTCACCAAAAATGAAAACACAAATTTGGTTAAAAGACCAAAATCAACAATTTCTGGGTGAAAAAGATAGTTAGATTTTTATACTGTTTAAATGGACAAAAATGTAAAAATAGCCAGGATGTAAACAGTTTCATCCTGCCCATTTTCAAATGTTTTTCTTATTTTTAATTTACACAGGATGCATCCAGTTTCATCTTTGCTATTTTTTAAGTTACGTCAGGATGAATCCAGTTTCACCCATGCTATTTTTTTTGTCCATTTCACCTACACAAATTTTTACTCGTCCATTTGAATCGTATTTTAAAAATATTTGGACAAGTGACCCATTTTCCGAAATGAAAAAGGGGAAGTCGGCTATGGATATGTTAAAATCCACCGAAATAAATAACAAGAAACATATAGAGAATTCACGTTTGTTGGGAATGGAATCCTTCCTCGTTTCTCTTGCGTTGTGCCCTTCACGGTTGGTTACTCTTCTTGTTCTCTGTCATCGGCACCTCGAAAAGAAAACTAAACATTGATCCCCCCTTATATGTTCTCATTTTTTGATCGTTCTCTTTCAGTGGGTCTCCGGGTTTCATTCTAGCCAAGAAAATGCAAGCATTAAAGGAAAAGTTGAAGCTGTGGAACAAGAATGTGTTTGGCAGAATTGATAAATTGGTTCAGAAAAATATAATTTCCATTCAAACCTTAACAACAAAGTTAGTTTCGGATCCTCACAATGATCAACTGGTGGATGATCACATTTTAGCCAGTGCTGAATTTGACACTTGCTAAAATGCACAGTGATTTCTTGAAGCAAAGAACTAATATTAATTGGGTCGAGGAGCACGAAAACAACACGCGTTTTTTTCATAAATATGCTTCTTCAAAGCAAAAAGCCGAGAACTTCTCTCAGTTGAAGATTAATGGTGTCATGACAAGAGACAAAGATGTTATCAAGAATGAAATTGTGGGTTATTACCAAAGTCTTTTCAATGAAGAGATGTACTCCAGACCTCAACTAGATGGCTTACTTTTTCCCTCCATTTCGCAAGATGATGCTGCAAGGTTAGAAGATAAGTTTCAATAAAGTGAAGTTAAACAAGCTGTTATGGATTTGGGTCAGGACAAAGCACCTGGTCCGGATGGTATGCCAATTTTTGTTATTTCCAAGTGTTGGGAATTTACGAAAGATGATATTATGCAGGTTATGGACGAGCTCTATTACAACCATGTAATCGACTGGAGGCTGAAATCCACCTTTCTTGTGCTTATTCCTAAGGTTCAAAATCTTGAACAAATTTCGGACTTTAGACCTATTAGTCTTATGAGCAGCATCAACAAGGTAATCTCAAAAGTCATAGCAACAAGATTGAAGCTTGTGCTACCTAAGATCATAAGTTTTCAGCAATCTGCTTATGTCCAAGGACATCAAATTATGGATGGAGCTTTGATAGCCAATGAGTGTCTCAATTCAGCCAATATCAACAAGCAAAACGGAATTCTCTGCAAGATATACTTTCAAAAAGCATACGACAATGTTGCATGGTCTTTTATTGATTATGTTCTTCGCAGAATGGGTTTAGGTATCAAATGGAGAAAATGGATTGAAGCGGCTATTTCATATGTTCATTTTTCAGTGTTAATTAATGGATCTTCGAATGGTAGGTTTAAAATCTCTAAGGGATTGCGCCAAGGAGACCCATTATCCCCCTTCTTGTTTCTTGTTGTGGCGGAATCTCTCAACTTGATGTTTTCCAAAGCATCTCAAATCAATTGGATTCAAGGCTTTGAAATAACTCCGGGTGGCTCTACAATTACTCACCTTCAATTTGCGGACGACACATTAATATTCATCAAAAAATGACCGCAGCAGTATTCAGCATTTGCGCAATATTCTCATCTGGTTTGAAGTGATTTCTGGACTGAAAATCAATTTTCACAAAACTTCTCTTATGGTTGTAGGCAGTGACCAAAACTTAGAGAATTTTGCTGAGGTGTTGGGATGCAAAACTCAAGGTCTTCCTACCAGTTATCTTGGTCTTCCGCTGGGTGAGTCTTACAGGTCCGTCAATAAGGGGTCAACTGTGACTGAAAGAGTTGAAGCCAGACTTCCGGGTTGGATAGGCAAAGATCTAACCAAAGGAGGTAAACTCACGCTCATTCAAATCGGTAATTCGCTTTTTACCCATCTACTTCTTATCTCTTTATACACTCATAAGCTTCATTAAAAATCTTGAAAGGATCATGTGTAACTTATTGTGGAACAAATGAGAGGAAAAGAAGTATCATCTGGTTGATAAGGATGTCATCACCAAGCCTAAACATTTAGGGGGTTTGGGTATCAAAAATTTGAGATTCATGAATATTGCACTGCTTATGAAATGGCTTTGGAAATTCGGGGATTCTAATGACCCTCTTTGGAAATCTCTCATTACCCAAAAGTATGGCAAAGACATTCTTGGTTGGAATTCGAATAATCCTAAAAATGCATATGGTTGCAGCATTTGGAAAGGCATTCAAAATCATTGCGAAGACTTCAACTTAAATTGCAAGTTCATTTTAGGTACCGGTGAAAGGATATACTTCTGGAAACATATTTGGTTGGGAAATTCTACCTTGGCTACACAGTTTCCTCTTGCTTTCGAAGTATCTTCCAATAAAGACGGCACCATAGCTCAAATTTTCAATACTTCTACCCAAAGCTGGTCTTTAGGAATAACAAGAAGAATTCAAGATCATGTGATAAATGATGTAGCTAGCCTCCTTCACTTGTTGGAGGATAATAATGTTGTCTTCACAAACCTTAAAGATAGAAGAGTTTGGATGGATGGTGATGCTTCTGGTGATTTTTCGGTGAACAAATGTTATAGGTGGTTAGTTCAGCGCAACGAGCCTCAAGCAGAATCCAAGCACATAAACCCAAAGAAGATATGGAACAAGTGTTGGCCCCCAAAGGTAAGCTTCTTTCTTTGGTTGGATGCTAAGGAAAAATCTTAACTCAAGACCAAATTAGTCAAGAGAAAATGGAGAGATTGGGTCAATCATCATATTTATGTATCAATGATGCAAACTTCTTCGCACTTGCTTCTCCACTGTTCGTATGCTTGCAGCATTTGGCTCTATTTCATCCAGGAATTCAGCCTCATTTGGACTATTCCGCATTCAGTCGATGCTGCCATCCAATCTTGGCCTCATGCTAAAGTTAATTCAAAGGCCATTGTTATCAAGACCATCCATGCAGCCATTTTATGGAATTTGTGGAATGAGAGGAATCACCGAGCCTTTGACAATAAATCTCTTGAAAAGGCTAAACTGATCAAAGAAATTAAATTCACATTGGCGTATTGGCTTCACAAGCAACCACAGTTCCAAGGAATATCTCTTCGATACTTCATGCTCAAGTGGAATTTAGTAGTTTTTGAGCCTCCTTGAATTTCACCAATCTTGTTCAAGGAGTATTAAGTTTGCCTTCGCAGTAAGTGGTGTTTTTTCCTTGTTAGCATTGTTTCCCTTCTTCTTTTATCGGTACTTGTACTACCTGTGTTCACTTTTTGTGAACCTCTTCTTTGTTTAATAAATTAAATTTACCGATCAAAAAAAAAAAGATTGAAAAGCAGTATTTATAAATAGATATACGAAGGAATGTACAAATACTTCTAACAGAGGTAGATGAACCTACAAAAAAAAAAAAAAAAAAAAAAAAAAAAAAAAAAAAAAACAGGATTACATGAAGATGGCTTGCCAATTAGACAACACAATATTTGAGAAGTTCAAGTGAACTATGTTGTCATTCCAAGTACTAAATACCTAGATCATTTCCACACATCTTACTGGTGTTTCTACATGTTTTGATCTATGGAAGAAAATTGAGGAGAATTTTTCTCAAACTTCTTCTACTCATGTAACTGGGAACTAAGTTACAAACTCTACGCTAAGATGGGAGTCTTTGGTGGGCGTAAGAAAGATACTTATGAGATCTTTGATCTGGTTAAACATTTAATTGTTTTTTGGTCTTTTTTGAATTTGTTCTCCTAGTCTCATTTGGAGCAATTGGGAAGTACTCATGAGTGAGTGATTAGCTTGGTGTAACACTTTTTCTTAAAAAAAAAAAAAAAAAAAAACTCTGCGCCAGGCTAAAGTGGGTTGTTTTATCTTAAGAGTACTGAACTTGAACTGAGAGAGCAGCCAACCTGTTCTCTAAGATTTTAAAGTTTGTATATAGGTGAGGCAACAAGCCCGAAAATCTTGGTGTGTTAGTACTAAATTATGGAGGTTATTACTTTGTTGGGCAATCAGGAACTCCAGTTTCTTTAAATTCGAATAATGTAGATCTCTGAGTTGAAGAAGCTAACTGATGCCTTAGCTGCTGCCGGATGTGTGATAGCTGATTCTGAGCTTGTAGTGATTTTTCTTAAATAAATTTATTAAAGACATTGTTGTTACTAGTAGAGAGATTTACAATGTGCTTCTTGGTGACGATATAGTTCTTATAACAATAAACTTAAGAGCTGTTAAATTAACTGATGTTAAATTTATTAAATTTATTTACCACATTGAAGAGATGTTAAATTTAATGAAAATTTCTCAAAAAAAGTTATTTCTTCCAATAATGTCAATAAATTTAAGCAACTTGGTTATTATTCTTATTATCCCACAGCTCATACTCTTTTTGGTGGTAGGTCATAAATGTGCATTTGCATTCGCAGGTACGTGCAATGGAGAATATATCCACCGAATTGGCTGCATCGAAATATTATTGTCGTTCTGCTTTCCAACCATTGATTGTTAAGGCCAGGACCAACCAACCCATCAAATGTAGTCCCCCTCGTTGTAATAGTCGTTTTGAAATGTCACTGGTAAACGATTGT
Source organism: Papaver armeniacum (assembly GCA_023531295.1). Lineage (NCBI taxonomy): Eukaryota > Viridiplantae > Streptophyta > Magnoliopsida > Ranunculales > Papaveraceae > Papaver > Papaver armeniacum. The sequence goes on along the minus strand of JAJJWW010019089.1, from coordinate 3,047 downwards.
CTTTTTAGGTGGTCATATGGCTTTGTTGCTTCTTATCTCTCAACTTCGCAACCTTCTTAGGATTGGCTCCGACAGCTCCACCAATCCTTCACTTCGATCTGTGATCATGTTCACCATGTGATCGAATAGTACATACTTCATGTATGACGTTAATTGGCGGTGCTTATACCTGGTCTAACAATCATGTTGAACCTTTGTTATGCGGGCTAGACAGATTTCTTTTCAGTGTGGAGTTTGATGAAGTTATTCCTAATGCAATTCAGATTGCTTTAACTAGGACAATTTCTGATCACAATCCTGCCATGGTCACTAAAAATATTCAGAATGCCAGCAAACCTTATTTCAAGTTGGAGAACAGTTGGGCTGAACACAAGGACTTTGTTAATAAGGTGGATGTCTGGTGGAATTCTATAAACTACAGTGGCAGTGCAAGTACAATATTTTTCCTAAAACTTTAGAATCTCAAACACTTCATTAAGCCTTGGGGAAGAATTGAATTTGGTGTAGTTAATAATGAGAAAAAGTTGCTGACTGAGAAGATAAGTGAGCTGAATATTATTGAGGGAAATGGTCATTTACAGAATACCCAGTTTGAGGAAAGACTGCAATATAAACTTAAGTTGAAGAGCATAGAAGATACAAAAGAAAAGAAATGGTAACTTAGAGCCAAGAAAAATGGTTTTAAATGGGGGGATGCCAATACTGGTTACTTTCATATAATTGCAAGTTCAAGAAGGAAGAGAAATACTATTGCTAAACTACAAATAGATGGTGTTGATTGTTTTGACCAAACTGTGATAAAAGAGGAGATCGGGAATTACTACATGAACCTCTTTTCTGAGAAAAATAGTGTTTATTCTTCTTTGGATTCATTCTATTTACCAAAAGTTAATGATGAGAAGAAGATATGGTTGGAGAGAAGCTTTTCTGAAGAGGAAGTATGGAATGTAATTAATCATATGGGAGCAAACAAGTCATCAGGCCCTGATGGCTTCTCTGCATAATTCTATAAAAAATAGTGGAATACAATCAAGAGTGACTTCGTGAAGATGATAGATGATTTTTTCAGGTATGGGTCTCCTGACTGGAGGCTTAATTGTTCTTTCTTAACTCTCATTCCCAAAAAAGAGGACTCTTGCACTCCTAAAGATTACAGACCTCTTAGTCTCATAGGCAGTGATTACAAGACTATATCAAAGCTCCTTGCAGACAGATTGAAGACAGTAATTCCATTCATCTCAGAACATCAAGGAGCTTTCATTAGTGAGACAGATTCTAGATGGAGTTTTGATTGCCAAAGAATGTGTGGATAGTAGATTGAAGTCCAAGAAGCCAGGTATTTTGTGTAAAATTGATTTGGAAAAGACATTTGATAACATAAATTGTGAGGCTCTTTTCTGCATTTTTCACAAACATGGTTTTGGGGAGAAGTGGATAAAATGGATTAAATGGTGTGTTTTATCCACACATTTAGCTGTTTTGGTTAATGGAGGCTCTACTTCAAAGTTTAAACTAGCTAAAGGTGTAAGACAAGGAGATTCATTGTCCCTTTACTTGTTTTGTTGGTTGTTGAAATCCTTTTCAAGCTAATGAATGATGATGTTGAGAGAGGGAAAATTCAGGGATTTAAGGTGGAAGATGCTGGAACCTTGATATCTCATCTACAATTTGCAGAAGATACTCTTCTCTTCTTAAACTCTACTTCAGATGAGGTAACAAGATTATTCATTATTCTCTCTATTTTTGAAGCTCTAACTGGTATGAAATTAAATCTGAAAAAGAGTACTATGATTAGTGTTGGAGCAGATAACATCATTGATATTCTGGCTAAATAATTGGGTTGTAAAACTGAAAAATTACCCATAAAATACCTTGGGATGCCAATTGGTGCTAGTTTTAAATGCACTTCTATTTGGGACTCTGTCTTGGAGAGAAGCTGGATACATGGAAGAGAAGATTCTTGAACAAGGCAAGTAGACTTGTTCTTATAAAATATTGTTTATCAAGTCTTCCAATATATTATCTTTCTCTCTTCGATCTCCCGCCTTGTGTAGAAAAGAAGATGGTAGCTATTATGAGGAATTTCTTGTGGGTACAACTTAGGAAAAAACAAGAATGGTGTGGGTGGGATGGCCTAAAATCAGAATCAAAGCAAAGGTGGTGGTTTTGGGTGTTAGACACCTCGTGGTTACTAATAACGCTTTTCTTATCAAATGTGTTTGGAGATACTCAACACGTAAGAAAGCATTCTCGGAGGAGGATTGTTCAAAGAAAAGATGAAGATTAATGAAGATTTTGTTCTACCAAGAAACGACAACACCTCTCAATGCGTGCTTATGGAAAAATGTCTCTAGAATGGTTCCAGAGATACAAAATTTAACAAGTTTCAAGATTAGGAATGAAAAAGGTGTTAAGTTCTGGATTGACAAATGGTTGTTTAAAGAACTTGTTTCCAGTTATCTTTGCAGCATGTTCAAGCAAGCAAGCTTCTATTGCGGACATAATTAAAGAGGGCAGATGGTATGGTGAGTTTGTTTCTCCTTTAAATTCTAATGAAAAATTGGAATGGGACTTGCTGATAAGGGATTTGGGGAAGATTCCTAACCTAACAGAAGGTGAAGATGAAGCTATTATTCTAGAGAACTTCACGACAAAGAAATGCTATGATACATTGGAAGGTAATGAAGAGGAATGTACTTTCAACAAGTTTTCGTGGATTAAGGGTATACCTGCAAAAGTAAGTTTCATGTTATGCTTCAACAATTCTCTTCCCACAAGAGATATGTTAAGGCACAAAAGAGTGATAATCCGACGGTGTTATTTGTCGATCAGGCAATTTGATTGATGAATCCACGATTACCTATTCATCCACTGAAATATCACTTTTGAAATATGGAATTACTTCATCAAAGCTTTCAATATTTCATGGACTTTAACTGGTACTGTTTTGCGCTTGTTTGAAGCTTGGAAAGGGAATATATCGACAGTAGATGCAAAAAGGTCCGGAATATTTTGCACTATGCTTTAACTGGAACATCCGGAAGGAG
>JAJJWW010019088.1:0-110737 GCA_023531295.1 Papaver armeniacum | reverse complement strand
GTTAACATAAAGGACTTCATGGTATTCCATATCACTCTTCTAATCAAAGGCCTTCTAACATCAAGAACAACATGAGATTTATAAAATTATCCACTAGATCTGAAATGGTGATAATATTACCCACCAGAGCTGCAACTTTGCTACCAATGTCTCCTCTAAGAACCAGGCCTTCGCATAATGTGAATCTAATACAAATGTTAGCATGCACCCCTCTATGCTCTAACATGACTCTGGTGGGAACATAATTATGTAGCCCTTCCCAAAGCAGAAAAATGACCTTTGGAGGAATATGCTTCACCTCCACGGACACTGAAACTCCCATTCAACTTCTTATCTACACAACAAATTATACAACTTCTTTGATGAGAAATCACCATCTAAATAGTCTTCTTCTCCATCATATAAAACTATTGAATTCAGATCATCTCTTAACTTTAGCAAATCAATTCTCTACGTAGGGATTTAAAACTACTAAAAGATAAAGTTCAAGCATTCCTCATTACTACCACATGTAGACACTGTTTTTGATGACTTATCCTAAATAATCTAGGATATTTACTTTTAAACACTGGTTATTTGAAACCACCAATCATGCCAGAATCTAATTTCATTCCCTCCCCTAACCTTAATCTCCACACATTCTTGAAGATCCCATCTAGTGTTTAAGATCATCTGCAACATACTCCTCCCACTAGTGTACTTCTCCTCAACTGGCACTAAGAAATTTGAGTCAGTTTTACTCTTTTCATCCATAATTTTCCTCCACAATGCATGTTTTTCCTTAGATTATCTCCATAATCATTTTGTCATTAAATACTTATTAACCACTCTAAATTACTAATGCCTAGACCTCCATATTCTTGGTCTACTTAATTTACTCAAGAAACCAAACTAAATCTTGTTTTCATTATCGATTACCCCCATAAAAACTTCCTTATCATGGTGTTAAGCTTTTTTCCACGGAAATAGATAAATGAAGTAAAGAAAGATAATAAGTAAATAAGTAGTCGATAAAATAATAATAAGTGTCCGGCGATTTTGGGTGACTTTTCCGGCGATTGGAAGCCTGGATTGTTCTCCTTTGATTCCTGGGTTTTCATACTGTTAATCATCTAATCCTCCTCCCCTTAGTGTTATTATTATTATCTTTATGCTTCTGCAGATGCCTTTTTCGTTTAGGGTTTCTCGTTTTCCAAGTTTTTCTGTTTTTGCAGAACTTGTTTTTCTGAGAATCAATGCCTAGAACACGCTCTTCAACCTCTTCAGATCTGCGGGAACACCACCTCGAGCCCTCCATCTTCGACTCTCCTTCATCCTCCAATGCCTCATCCTTTCAGGCTTCATCCTGTGCTTCATCTTCGCAGTGCGACAAGATCGATCTTGCTTTTTAGAAATTATGATGGGCTGTAAGGGAGGTGTTGGTGGTAATGGATATGCTAAGAGTGCCATCTATAAGCATTTGAAAGACAAACACTTTCCTACCGAGGTTCGCATGGAGGTCTGCAGAGAAAGGATTAAAACCAATCACGCTTGTTTTGCCACCTGGGAAAGGGTTTTGAATGATATGCAGGGATGGTTGTGCATTAAATGTCTGTGTATCCATGCATGGAAGAAGGATTGTTCGAAGTCTCACCACACGGAAGTCATTCCAGGTTCATTCAATGGCCTTGGTGTTGATTTTCTCATTCACGGGGTTGAGAAGCCACAGACTGTTGTTCCAGACGTGGTAGTAAATGTTCCTGGTGTTGGTGAGGATGTTGCTGGTATCACAGTGGACTTACTTCATAGTATGCTGCAGAGACAAATCACTACTACTGTTAGTATTCCGCCTCCCAGCAGGTTACACTTCTCTCGCACCTTAAAGTCTGCTCTTGATCTTGTCATTGCAAATCCTAATAACATTGCAGCCTGGATACAATTACTACTACTGCCTACATGCACCCTGAGCTTATATGAACCTAAAAGCTCTATGGAAGAACGATCAGGCAAACCGGAGAAACCGCAAATGTCTGTAATCAACAAGGCGCTCTTGTGTTGGAAAGAACTGTCCTGGTTTGCTTCAACTTTGACCAACAATTGTTGGCTTTCCTAAGAAAACTCCCGAGCGAGCGCTCGAACAAGAAGAAGATAAATCCAAATTTATTGGCCTGTAAGAGGAAGTTGGAATATGGTCATTATCTTTGCGGCCATCAGGGTGCTTTCCTCCAAAGTGGTGTAGCTCCATATACCCCCCGACACACTCTTTGAACTTCAACAAAAACATCCTCATGCACGCCGCCTCACATACCAATCGAGGGTGTCGGCTATGAATGCACTAAAATCGGTCAAAGGATGTTTTGTTGGCTCTAAGAGTTTTCCCAAAGGCACTTCATGCGGGAGGGACGGTCTTAGAGCTCAACACCTATTGGATGCTATGAGTGGTGCCGGAGCATTTATTTTGATGAATTACTTCTTTCCATAACGGGTGTTGTCAATACTGTAGCTGGCGGGAAGTGTCCTCCCATTCTTGGTGATTTTGTGGCGGTGCACCCTTAACTCCGTTGCTTAAACCGGGTGGTGGGTTAAGACCAATTCTTTATGGGAACTATATGGAGGAGATTATGCTCAAAATTGGGCACGCTACGTCGGTGCGCAAGGAAATGACATCATATCTAGGCAAGTACCGCCTTGGCGTCGGCATTCCATGTAGTGGCGAAGGCATCTTGCACTCTGCCAATAGATTGCTTGAGTTGAAGGGTAGTGATGCTTCACGGGTTATCTTGCTCATAGACTTCTCGAATGCGTTCAATCTAGTCGACGGGTCCACCATCATAAGGGAGGTAAGAGCTCGTTGTCCGAATATATCGCTAATTGGGTTGAGTTTTGTTATGCAAAACCTGCTAGGCTCTATTATCGAGTTCGGTTCTTTCTTGACCCAAGGTGTTCAACAGGGTGACCCCTTGGTCCCCTCCTATTTGCATTAGCTCTCCATCCCCTTGTTGAGAAGATTGCTGCCCAATGCACCTTAGACCTTCATGCTTGGTACCTGGATGATGGCACTATCGCAGGTGATACATTGGAAGTATCTAAGGCTCTGAAAATTATACAAGAGGAAGGTCCTAGCTATGGTTTGCATCTGAACATCTCGAAGACGGAAATTTATTGGCCATCATATGACCCAAGAAGAGATATTGAGTCTGCCTTCCCTCCCAATATTGGTAAGCCTGTGAATGGTGTTAAACTACTTGGTGGTCCTATTAGTCTAGATTCGAGTTACGTAGTAACATGGTGCTAAAAAGGGTGGATACTTCTATTCAAACATGAGCAAAATACAGGAACTACAAGACCCTCAATGTGGAATTCTTGCTTTTACGTAATTGCACAAAGGTTTCTAAGTTGTATTTCACCCTCCTGTACAACATGCCCCAAATCTATTCACTTACTACTTGACCGTTTTGACAAGCATCTTATGCAATATTTACGTCGATTAATAGTTGGTGATGGTGCGGGCTTTGGCTTGGTTCAAGAAAGACTTGATACTCTCCCTATTAAAGACGGCGGTCTTGGAGTGCTTACTATGGGCGATACGGGTATGTTTTGTTACCTAGCTTCTCATGCTCAAACTCAACATCTACGGCCAAGATCCTGAATTTGCTTGACATGCTTCAGATCCTTGCCCCGACTATCGGCATGCTTTACGGGTTTTTACTCAAACTTGTGGCCTCTCCTCTAGTTTCAATATCGGTGAATCTGCCCCCATTTCATGAAGTCCTTGGCGTCATTCATTTTGGTGTTATCAAAGAGAAGGTACCCACTAGTTACTCTCTTTCTTCGTGTGAAACAACCACATGGCGGTGTAATAGAGCCAGAACACGCTATGGATTTTCTTAAGGCTATTCCCATGCAGGGAGCTTAATCGGTTTATTGGACCTGTTGATTCAGTAGCGCCGTCTTACAATATCAGGTTTGGTATACCTTTCTTTGTGGAAGACAGTTTGTGTTCTTGTTGCAACGAGCCTATGGACATTTATGGTGACCATGCTATTCATTGTGCCGGTGAGGTTGGGCTCAAATTTAGACATGATTTGGTCAAAGATGTCTTGGCGAGATATATGCTACAAAGGCCGAGGTGTTCTTGCTGGGAAAGAAGTCTCTTTGGGTTTCCTTTCCAATACGGAGAAACGAACTCGGACCCAGCCGACATCATGGTTTATAATTGGGAAGATGGTAGGGATGTTTGTATGGATGTGACGGGGTTTCACCTTTCACAAGTGCTAGGAAACGCAACATTGCTCCGGGGCATGCCATCGTTGCAGGTTGTCACGCGCAAGAATAAAAAATATTTGGACAAATGCACTTTGCATGGTTATGGGTTCGGTGTTCTGGCCTTTTCTACTTTGGGTGAGCTCGGAGTAGATACTATATCTTTTCTGAAAAGATTGAGGAATTGTATGGCTAGGCATGATGCCAACTTCAAGTTAGGCAACTCTCTTTTTTATAGACTAGGCATTGTTATTCAAAAAGGTGTTGGCGCCCAGCTTGTTGCTAGGTTGCCCACCATTCCCTGTAATCCTTGTAATCTCGACATTGTTCTTTGATCATATAAAAATAATAATAATAATAATAATAATAATAATAAGTAGTCCATTCCCTGTAATCCTGACCTTGTTCTATAATAATAATAATAAGAAGAAGAAGAAGAACGGGCCCCTAGCTCAGCTGGTCATCCCCATTCCCCAAAGTTTAATGCGCTCCAGGAGGTCCCAGGTTCGAGTCCCCAATGGCGTAATATTGCAGGAATTAACATGGAAGGTAGTGTTAGTTTGCCTCCCCTTGTGACACAATCTCATTCCCCCTCCCATTGTTTCGGCTCCCTTGGCTAGGTTACCCATGAGGCTCGCTGGTAGGTTAGCACAGCAACTTGTTCAATTAATGTAGTAGTATGTCGTTGGAGCTTAGCTTGTTAGGCTTCCAACTAGTTTCATGTAATAATATTTAAATATAATATTAATTAATTAATTATTTTAAAAATAAATAATAATAAAAATAAAAATAAATCATTTGGGCAGTTTCTTGTTTCATTGATTGGGTATCATTCTTCAGAAAGGTATCGGGGCGCAACTTGTAGCGCGTCTCCCGGCCAAATATTTGTAAAGTACTTACGTTTTATTTTCTTAATAAAAGCCTTCGTGGCCCCCTTTCATAAAATAATAATAATAAGTGAAAAAAAAAATAATAAGAGGAAGATGGATGTCTATGGAGACCATGCACTTCATTGCGCAAGTGAGATGGGTATAAAGTTTAGGCATGATTTTGTTAGGGATGTTGTTTCGGATATTCTTTACAAGGCTGGAGTTGCAGCTAGAAAGGAGGTCAATCTTGGACTCTTATCGGATGATGCCAAGGTTTTAAAGCCCGCTGACATTCTTGTCTATAATTGGGTTAATGGGCAAGATTTTTGTTTTGATGTTACGGGTGTTTCACCTTTTTCCGGTATTAGTGGTCGGGCTTTCGTTCCGGGTGTCGCTATTTCTAATGCTATTTCACGCAAGCGTACAAAATATTTGGACAAGGTATCTGCTCATGGGTATGGTTTTGGAGTCCTTGATTTCTCCACTTTAGGTGAACTTAGTGAAGACATGGTGATTCTCTTGAAGAGGTTGGGAAATTGTATAGCTAATTACGACCTCAATTACAAAATAGGTAATTTTCTTTTTTATAGATTAGGTATTTCAATTCGGTATAGGGGCTCAACTTGTTGCTAGGTTGCCCTCTATCGACATTGTACCTTGTATTTGATTCTTTTGTTAATAAAAGCCTTTGCGGCGCCTTTTCTCGGAAAAAAAATAATAATAATAATAAGTAGTAGTAGTAGTTGAACCAAATTGTTGGGCCGAGGCAATTTCGATATGTCCTCCAGTATCGTTTTGGTATCCCTTTTTTCGAGCCGGGAAGTTTGTATTCTAGCTGTCATCGAGACATGGACATATTTGGTGATCATGCCTTACACTTGCTCTAAAGACGTGGGCCTCAAATTCCGCACGATTTGGTTAGGGATGTCATTGCTGATATGTGTTATAAATGCGGGTGTTGCGGCACGTAAAGAAGTCTCCTTGGGGTTTCTCTCTAATGATAAGACCTTAAAGCCTGCCGATATCCTTGTCTACAATTGGGAAGACGGAAAAGACGTGTGCTTTGACATCACGGGGTCTCGCCCTTTACTAGTGCTAGAACTCGCAATGTCACTCCCAATCACGCCATTAACGCTGCGGTTGTGCGTAAATGATAAATGCTTTTCACATGGTCACGGGTTTAGTGTATTGGCGTTTTCTACTTTAGGTGTTTTAGGTGAAGTTATGATTTCATTTCTAAAGAGATTGAGAAACTTCCTAGTTAGCCATGATATGAATCATAAGATAGGTGGTTCCCTCTTTTAACTACTAGGCATTGTCATTCATAAAGGTGTTGGCGCCCAGCTTGTTACTAGGCTGCCCACCAACTCCTTGTAATCTTTTGGTGTTTATTATTAGTTTTATAATTTGATATTTATAATAATAATAATAATAATATCATAATGATAATAATGATTTGAACCAAGTTGTTGGGCCAAGACAGTTTAGTGTCATGCTCCAGTACCGACTAGGCATACCGTTATTTGAAGCTGACAGCTCGTGTTCTATTTGTGATAGGCCCATGGACATATATGGCGACCATGCAATTCACTGTCCCAGTGAAGTGAGTCTCAAATTTAGGCACGACATGGTTAGAGATGTCATTGCTCATATATGCTACAAAGCTAGAATCCCGGCGAGAAAAGAAGTTTCGTTGGGCTTTCTCTCCAATAGTGCAAACTCTTTGAAGCCAGCGGATATTCTTGTTTACAATCGGTTAAACGGTAAAGATGTTTGTTTTGATGTCACATGGGTATCTCCATTTACAAGTGCTGGAACTTCACTACAGGTCATGCTATCTCTGCAACTATTACTCGAAAAATTCACAAGTATCTTGATCAGTGTGCAACACATGGCTATGGTTTCCAAGTTTTAGCCTTCACCACCCTAGGAGAGCTCAGTGAAGACACTATTTTATTTTTAAAACGATTGAGAAACTTCCTTGTTCGATACGATGCCAATTATAAAAGTGGTAGTTCTCTTTTTCATAGATTAGGTATTATTGTTCAAAAGGGAGTTGGTGCCCAACTTGTCATTAGGCTTGCCGCTTGTTTTGTGTGCCCTTCGTCCATTGGTAATTCATTGATGGCGGAGGGATCGTATTCAATTGCTTGCTTTGCTACCTCGAGTTCTCCAGCTACGCGCTTGCGTTCGAAGATGCTTCTTATAGAAAAACATTCCAGCGTTGGGTGGCCTAATCTCTGATGGTAGTGGCAGTATTTGGCGGCGTTTTTGTCAATTTTGTTAACATCTACCACTGTTGGGGGTGCGCTTAATTTCCTTTCTTGCAACCCACTGATTCAGGAGCTCGATTACCTGTTCTCTGCTACATGGTAAATGGGGTGGTGGGTTGGAGTCACGCCTAGTCCATCCATTTCCCCTCTGGTCTCCATCCGGTGTTTGGGCTTGGTCCCTGTTCTCCTTGTTAGTGTTTTGTCTCACGTTACGTAGCGCTTCGGATATGGCGTGAACTGCGTAGTGCCAGGCGGGGTCTGTGTGTGTTTCTTCCACACAGTCGGTGATCCTTTCTGCCGATTCTTCTAAGTCGACGAAGGTCTGGAATCTGAAGTTGATTAAACTCCCTTTGAAGGCGGGTATCATTACGCGCACACATATTTCGACGAGCGCTCCCTCGCTGATGTCTTCGTGACAGTCCAGTGCAAGCCGCCGAAACCACAAGATGTACTTCCCTATTTCCTCTCATGTCCGCTGACCACTTCGGCTCAAGTCTATCGATGTGATCTTTCTCTTGGCCGAGTAAAATTTTCCAAGGAAGAGCGCGGACATAGTCGGCCAAAATACACACTTCCGCCTTCGAGTTGTCATACCAGTGAATGTCGTGCACAGTTAATGACTTGGGAATTCTTTTAGGCACAACTTCCCATCGGAGACCTTGTCATTCATTGATGATAAGAATCGGCTGAGGTGTTCTCGCGCGTTTCCCTGTCCGTCATACGTCTTGAATTTTGGGGACGCGTCTTCGGGATATTAGTACTCGCGGATACTTGTCGGGTAAAGGCTACTCATAAGAAAATGGTTGTATTGTTTTACCACGTGGTAGTTCTGTTTTAAGTATTTTGCTATTTCTTCCTGTGATGCTGCTGCTGACTTGCCATTTTTGCATCCCTCGTCCTTTGTTGCTTCTTTGGGGACACTTTGGCCCGCTACCACTGCTTTCCTTATCCAATCCTCCAGATCTGCTTTCTTCGTATCGTTCCTCCAACTCTTTTTGCATGTTTTTCCGGGCTAGGGATGGGGCTTCGGTCTGGGTTGCTTGTGTGTTTTCTCTTGTCTTAGCGCTTGCTTCTACTGTTCTGGGGTTCGTGCATTGTTGGTTGCATGACGATATCTTGAATTAGTACGTATTCCTCGTTATCTTCATTTTCGTCTATTGTTACTTCATCCAGGTTGAGGGGTCGGCTGGTTGGTCGATTTTCTAACGCGCCTGAGCTAGTACCTCCTGGGTGTGTCATGATGAGCTAGGCACGAGTCTCCGGGCATGGTAGCCAAATGTTGAGGGTGGAATATTATTTTGGTTCTACCCGTCCTAGTCACACCTAATGACAACACTAACTAGAAATGGTATGAGAGAGAACTTGCCTTCATTGTACCTTTCCCTTCCTTATATATACTATCCAAAAGCCCCTCCTTTTATGACATCAGGCCACATGTCCTAAACCTCCTTAATTACCGCTAATGCCACTCCTTCTCTAATATAGCCTCATTTTTCTCCATTAATCCCTTCCTTGTCCCTCTTGACTCATGGAAATTTTCTCACTGGACTTGGGACTTAGTCCCCAAGTCCCCATGTTTCTTGTCGGATTTACTCCTCCTTTGGGGGCGTCCTAGTACCGCTAAGGGGTATTATTTTTCATGTATCAACAAAGTTCATAGAATATAATGAATTGTAGAGTTTTCATGAAACATAATGAACTCAAATCTACAAAAAGCACGATAGTTCATCAACGAGAATGAACATCTATAAGAAAATAAGTAGGAATTAACACGGAAGGATATATTTATGCATTTTTATATTTTCAAATAATTATAGACCAAACGGACACAGGACCACCTAAAAAAGGACCAAACAATTATTTTACCTTAATAAAACCTATATATTCCTCATTCCTAAAAAGAAAACCTACTTGTGCTGCAGATTACATACCAATTGGTTTATGTAACACTTCATACAAAATTTTATCCAAGGTACTTATGAGCAGGATGAAACCTTGATGGAGAAAATTGTTTATTCTTTTCAAGCTTTGCATATATCTTTGGGAGGTTAATCGGTGATAATACTATTATTGCTCAAGAAATCATTCACTTAATGAAAAGAAGAAAGGACAAATTGATATGCCAAAAGCTTTTGACAGATTAGAATGGAATTTCTTAATCAAGGTACTCAAATACTTTGGTTTTACGTGATGACTTCGTGATCTTATTTATCAATGTATCAAAGACTACTTCCTTATCTCGTAATGCTAAATGGCTCTCCTTGTGAAAAATTTCATCCTTGAGGGTATAAGGCAAGGTGATCCACTATCACCTTATCTCTTCATCCCAGCCATGGAACTTTTATCAAAGGAACTCATTCTTTTGCTAAAGCGAGAACAACATCATTAAAGGTATTAAAGTAGCTTCAACTTGTCCAGCCATTAATCATTTACTTTTACAGATGACTGCTTGATATTCACTCAAGTAGTCTTTCACCAGTCAACAGTTTATTGGAACTACTTAACAACTTCAGTTCTCAGTCAGGACAAGTCATTAATTTTGACAAATCTACAGTTCATTTCAGCAAGTATACTAAACTTGAAGTAGCTGAAACTCTCACTGCTCACATATTGGGAGTAAAGAAAATGAATTCCAAAGAAAAGTATCTTGGTTCACCATTGCTTCTATGCCATTCCAAGCAGAAGTCTTTCAAGTATATCAAAGAGAATTTTAAAAACAGGTATTCTACTTGGTCTTCCACTTGTTTAACTCAAGCAGGAGATCACTTATGATTAAGCATGTCCTAAACTCTGTTCCTGTCTAATAAATTGGTACTTTTAAATTACCCAATAATCTTATCAATCAGATTACTACAATTGAAAGAAAATTCTTCTGGGGTTATAACTCTAATAGAGGTATTAATCCAATTGGATGACACAAAGTTAGTACACCTAAAGATATGGGAGGACTTGCTTTCATGGACCTTGAAAAGCTTAACATTGCTCTTCTCACTAAGCTTGCTTGGAGAATCTGCACGAGTCAAATCATCTCATGGTTCAAGTATTAGAAGGAGAATACTTCAAAACTGGTGACATCCTTCATCAACACTTGAAAGCTAAAAATTGTTCTTATGTTTGGAATGGAATTGTCAAAGGGTTACAAGTGGTTCAACAAAACTTCTTCACGGAAATCAATAATAGGCAAAGGATGGGTGGATTCCAAGTATGACTACTCCTCCAATATCAAATAGTGATCACTTCGGGTTCTATGAAGTTGTTGCATAGTTATTCATCCACGACACAAATCTTTGGAATGTTAATCTCTTGAATCCACTTTTTTATGCTGATACTTCCACTAAGATTCAGTCTCTTTATATTGATCTCTCAAAGGAAGATACTATGCTTTGGATGCTTGCTAGGGATGGGAAACCTCTGTTATGAGCACTTACAATATGCTCACTAAAAGCAACAGAGAAGTACGTTAATGGTTCAACAATAAATCCTGCATCTGAAAAAAAAAAATCATGGGGATGCAATGCTCTCACGGGATCAAACTTTTTGCATGGAAGTGCATCGAGAGATCAAGAAACTTATTGTTGTATCTGCGGGAATAACGAAGAGACAATGGAGCATCTTATCTTTAACTGCCGGCTGCCCAGAGCAGTTTGGAGAGGTGTTAACATCAATATTGACTATGTTAAGAAATAACTAGCGAGCGTGTCGGAGTGGGTTCTCAAATAATAGCAACACTACAGATAAAAAATGGATATACACGTTAATGATAGGCATTTGGATATTATGGAAAGACAGATGTGATTCTGTCTTTCAGGGGAGTAACTCTAAACTCTTTCAACTCGGTGCATTAAATTCTTTACCATTTATCATCACATATGCATGACACAGTTAACACATCTAGCTGCACTAGTATTAATAGATTCTCTAGATGGATACCACCTCTAGAAGGTTTACAAAATTAAATGTCGATGCATCCTTTGATCCTTTGTCGTACCAACTTGGTACGGGTATTTTACTACGTGATCACACAGGTGTGCATGCCAAGGAATCAGGGGAACGTATGCAAACTTGGTACGGGTATTTTACTACGTGATCACACAGGTGCATGCCAAGGAATCAGGGGCGTGTATGCAAATGGAGTACTGAGTCCGGAGATGGGAGAATGCATGACGATACGAGAAGCTTTAATATGGGCGTAGACAAAGCAACTGTTAAGGATTCAAGTAGAAGCTGATGCTAAACTCGTGATCCAATCAATAACAGAGCAATCTCTTCTTATTCAATGGGAGAATATGAATATCTTAAAAGAGATTAAACATCTAGCTTCAAGTTTTACACTTTGTAGTTTTTCTTTCTTTAGGCGTGATGACAATCAGGTTGCTGATCAGATTTCAAGATTAGTCAGAGAATCAACAAATGCTATAGTGCAGAAAATAATTACTCTGCAACAGTTTGTAATCTTTTGGCTAAAGACAAAACTTTCCCACCACATGATGATAATAAAATTTTCTACTCTATTAAAAAAGTAGGCTAATGTAGCAAATAGTAGAATTCTAGCCATTTTGTGAATCACTGATTTCCGAACTAATATGCTCAAAACTGCTGGAAGACAGTATTGAGGAATCTGCTTTCGTTCTGGTGAAAATGTTGGAATTGGGTTGCTGAAATGAAGAAACAAAATTATGAAACTGCCGATTGAGATTTGCTTGTAGGGCTTGAGGCGAGAACTGATCTGGTCTTTCAAGAGCTTTTACAGCTGAGCTTGTTGCAAGATTAATCTAACACAAAACAGATGCGAAAAGAGTAAGGAAATTAAAGAGATACTGCGCAACATGCTTGTTAGCATCTAAATTCTATGAGAAACATGTGCTGGCTGTAGTAAAAGTCAGAACTAATTCAATAAAAGATTAAAAAAAAAAGAGGTCAAAAACTAAGATCCAAGTAAGTAGCAAATGAGCCCAAATTTCCAGCTTCAGGTAGACGAAATGCTTTTTCAAAGCATGTTTACAAGTTCAATCAAATTTGTAGTAGATCTCAGGAACTAATTGAGGTAGGATATTGTAGAATGAAATTTTTTCATACGATTAAGCTGAATGACTCTTAAGCAGTATAAATAGTGTCATAACCATAAGGTCCATAGCATATGTTTTTGTATGATGATTATCCACAGAGATGATTGTTATCTAAGTTCTAACACTGATTACATTGTGATGATAATTCTAAATCAAACTGTGATACCAAACATCTTTCAATCTCAATAGTCGTTTAAGATACATATCACACTCAGGATTTTGACAGAACACACTGGTAAAGCTGAATGAGGTTCTTCTTCTGTATAGTTAAGCTATTAAAATTGATAGTTTTCTAATCAAACCAGAATTGAAGTCTACGTGTAATTAGGTAGCTAACTAGGGGTCCAAATTTTTAGAGTGCCCTAATAATTTTCATCTCAAACAAAAAGTTAGTAATTAACATTCAAAATTCAAATAAAAAATACAAGTAATTTCATCAAAAAACAATGAACATGATTTTTTATCTGGAAAATGAAAATGAAATTAAACAGTCTTACGGATTGAGAAGCGATGTTAACCAGCGCTTTTGCGAGAGGCAAAATACAAAACCTGAAAAATTAATGAAACTAAGGATCATATTTATGTTTCTAACCAAAGAAAAGTGGGGAGAAATAGAGCGAGCGGGATTACATTCCTCTTCCGCCAGCTAAAGCTTCTTCTGAAGGTTCCTTCCATTCGTCAAACCTGTAAACCAAAAGAACTGTTAGAGATGGGTAGAGAAATTAAAAACTCATAGAGAGAGTGACAGAGTCTTACACCCAACCATAACGCCGATCAAATAAAAGGCGTTTAGAAGAAACAACCTTTCTGGTAGAAGCAGCAACAGAAACACTGGATGTCGATTCCATCACCACCACCACCACCAACGCCAGAGAAGAAGCGCTTTGTGCAACTACTTATCTGTGGATTACGACTCAAACTCGTTTCGAGGAGCTGGTTAAACAGGCCAAGGATGTTTCAGCCCTATTTGTGTTTGCCCGTGGTGGTCACCTACTATAATTTTCATTTTCAGGGTTCTCGGCCCGGTCTGGAACTGCATAAATGTACCAAATTTTCTTTCTGATACTTGGTGTATCATTGGAAAAATGAGGAATGTTGTATGGAGTTGTGTTTGTACATCGTTTCAAGAAATCCTAATGTACTCCATTTCAATCGACCTATTTTTTCTTCTAGCTGACAACACTTTCTTATGTAAGAGAAAAGAAGAGATATTCGTAAGACTTTATTTGCTTACAAGCCTAAACCATACGTAGAGATCACGGTTTACTTCTGTTTGCTGAAAGAAAGTTCAAAAGGGCTACAGACCCGAGAACCATAACACAAAAATTGATTATACACTTCCAATTAGAGAGAGAGAGAGAGAGAGAGAGAGAGAGATGGAAGGACTTTGCTCTATGATGGTGCACCTAGATACGAGGCCAGACGTAATAAATCGCAGAATATTCCTCCAGCTGTGACTTCGGCCCCAGCACCTGGTCCACGTACAATCAGAGGCTGCTCTTCCTTGTACCTTGTGGTAGTGAACGCTATAATGTTATCAGAGCCAGATAGTTGTGCAAATGGATGCTCTTTTTTGTATCTCCTTAACTCCACAAACCCCTTGTTTTGGACAGCATCTACCACCCCAACGTACCTCAGAACCTTAAGATGCCACAGACAAAACCATGAAATGTAAGAAGAATTCCTTGGATTAATTCATCCAATTCTGACCACTTATGCAGCCAGTTTCAATCCATTGACAAATGTCTCAAGATACTTACTTCGCCTGCAGTCTCCGCATCAAGCCGTTTCTTTGCGATTTCCTGATCAAATTCTGGTAGACACCGCAAGAATTCCTCAGCTGATGCACTTGACTGCGGCAGCAATACCAGGGAAAAAAGTCCATAAAATTTATGTTGAGTAGCTCAGCAATAAGTAATCACATATCTAAAAGTTTATCATCTTACTTTCAATGGTTCTGGCACAAGGCTGTCCACTTGGATGTCAGAAAGCTCCAGTCTTAAACCAGATTCTCTAGCTAGAATTATGACCTGCAATCAAATAGCTACACTATAAGAATTTACCATTCAGAGCGTGCAAAACAGGCTACGACCTGATTGTCAGTAAATAGGGATAAGGATGAGGTTGCCACAAAGGTTTCTATCCATAAATCATCCCATCTCCTGATTGGAGGCTCCGGAGTCCTGATGTGAGGGAGGGAGGGACAGGAATTCAATTACCTTCCTAGCCACATCCATTCCAGACAGATCGTCTCTTGGATCTGGCTCAGTATAACCAGCATTCTTGGCTTCCGTAACGACCTCGCTGAAAGCCCGATCTTCTATAAAGTTGTTGAAGATATAACTTAAAGTCCCACTGAAATTGGCAGACAGAAAGAGAGACATTACAACTTGTTAATTTCGCCACATAAGAAATACATTAAGGATATTCCAACTATCCTAAAAAACCATCTGGTTGGAATAACATTCAGACATGTAACATAGAAACAAGCCAACCTGAAAATTCCTTCTACCCGTAAAATCTTGTCCCCAGTTTCTAGTAGTCCACGTAAAGTGCTGATGATAGGGAGACCAGCCCCGACAGTAGCTTCATAAAAATAGTGAGTATAAGACTGTCGCTGTAGGGCTCTCAGTTTCAAATACTGGACTTGGAGAATGGCGAAAATAGATGTCAGAAGAATAGAAGTACAAATAACAAGAAATCAAAGAATCATACCAAAAAGAACATTTACTCCATTGTTTATAAGTAAAAGAGGTCAAAATGCAAAACCAGAGAATTGTGGTTGAGGCACCAAATTACCTGGTCTAGTGGCCCAGAGTTTGCTTTTTTGTTTGGGGTGATGACATGAATCCCTTTACGCAGCCAACCGAGATAATGACTTGCAATCTTCTCATCTGCAGTACAGTCAACTAGAGCAGTATTTGGGATGAAATGGTTTCCATGCACATGTTGAGTGAATTTCTCCATGTTAGCCTCTTCTGCTTTCTCTTTCAGCTCTTCTCTCCATTGAGCCAAGTCGATTCCACTGCAGCAATGACAGAATGGTCATTGTATTTCACTCACTAAATCAGGAACTTAACAGTAAGTGCCCATTTAATACAGCCCATCTAAGGTCAGCATTCAGAAAATGGAGCCTAAAAGGACTTTTCAGAAACTAATATTACTTACAGGTCGCTCAAAACCATCTTCTTTGAACCAGTGATTCCCATAACTCGAAGATCAATGTTAAATTTTTCTTTCAAAACTGCAGCCTGATAAGAGAATAGTTTCAAATCAGTTACTAACTATAAGAGATCAGTATTTTAACAACCTTACTACTACTGACATCAAAACCTTCCTCTCAGTGCTAAAGCTTTAAGGATATTATTAGATATTTCCTTTAATCTACTCTCATCTTGGTTCACAGGTCACAACTAAAGTGTTCTTTGAGGAGTGTAAGATAACAAAGATGTATCATTATATGGAAGGCAATGACAAAAAAATTAGAAAACCCCATATAACTAGGGCTGCACACGATCTGACTTTGAACCTGGACCGAGCCTGGACCAAATCAGTAATGAAACCCAGAAACTTTGAAACCATAAAACGCAAAAATCAGAAAACCCCAAAACCGAAATAACCAACTCTAGGTGGTTGGTTTTGGTTTTTATGTTCTAACAGAACCAAAAAACCATACTGAAAACAAAATTTAACACAGAAATATCCTACAAAAACCCGTGAGGATGAGAATTCATATATTATACTCCCTCCGTCCTTCAAAAAGTGATACTTTCACTATTAGCACAATTTTTAAGAAAAGAGAAAGAAGTAGGATAGCTTTTTATTTTTCAATTGAAAAATACACCTCTTTTTATTTCTAAGTATCTCTTTTCAAGGGACAAAAAAGATGTGTGAAAATATCACTTTTTGAAAGACGGAGGAAGTACTATACATAGATGGCATGTAACTGTAATACAAACTGGAAGGTGAGAATACCAATTCGAACACTTTCTTATGTTTCGCGAATAAAAATCTGAGTTAAACATTTAGTAATTGTCAAGTTTTAGTATGTACAATTATGTTGGTTTATGTCACGTTTCATGTTACTTATATTCATATCTTTTAATTTTAAATCAAATATTTTATTTGATTCTTTGGTTCACCAGCTTTTGATAACTTTATTGAAATGGAACCTAATTAATAGAAGTTTGAAATTCTAGAAAACAAAATCAAAGTATACAACAAAAAAAAAGAACCCACAAAAAACCGAAAGAGCAAGAAAACTGGTGGGTTGGTTTTGATCTCTTAAATAATATGCCAACGACGGTTTGGTTTTGGCTTTATCTAAACGATAATGATTTGGTAAAAGCGCAAAACCAAACCAAACTGTGCATAGGCCTCTAACACACCTGATCCCTGAGCTGGTCGAGTAACGTAGCGCCAATTAATCCAGGTCCAACAATGCCCATTGCTATCGTGGTTTTTGAGAGATAAAACCTAGAGTGAACAGCTCTTAAAGCTCTTATACAATCTTCTCGCTTGAGCACAACGGTAATGTTGTATTCCGAGCAACCTTGAGCTATTGCTCGGATATTTATATTGGCCTGCCAGCACAAAAATCATGAATCAAAATATATTTTCATGGGAAACCATTGTAGAATGCTCCATAGTATGACTCAGTATTACTAGTTTTTACATGTTAAATAAACAAGCACATACCTTAGCCAGCGCATTGAAAAGTGAAGCACTAACTCCAGGAGTACTTGCCATTTTTGGCCAACCGCAGCCAGAATGCTACAGTTTCGAATGACTTCAACCTGTGCAAAAAACGTAAAATGTAACACGGGCAAGCAACATTATTTATACAAGATATCTCTATCAATCCAACAGTCTACGGCGCACCTACTTACAAAGTTTAAAAGCAACGCTTGGCTCAAATGCCTTAATGAATTATGGGTCAATAACTTAATATCTGTCACGAGGTATCTACATTAATAATCAATAGAACAAAGCAGTAAATTTCACCCCTTTTTTAATTTAACAAATCATGAGGTCTGAACTGGAGGAACTACTTTTTCCATATAGAGATGTCTCTTAATAGCAATAATGAACTATATGGCGTATCTAAAACCACGAACATAAACTATTGCTGGACAAATAATGAACTAAAACACAGTTTAACAGACAAAGTGGAGTATGATTTATTTCAAACATTCAAGTTGTTCAGGTGAAAAGACAAAAGCACCTTAGAAAGCCGTCCAGCACCCAACGCTTGACTAAACCTAGATTCCAAAGCATCAGCAACAGCTTTTACTTCATTCTCGGGTACAGCAAAACACACAGAGTGCTCACTACTAGCCTGCAATCCACCTAAGCAATAAGTACCATGAACATTATAAACGAGGAATCTCACTGAATAAATAGTAAGAAAACCGGGTACCTGGGAAATCATAATAACGTTAGCCCCCACATCTTTCACAGTACCAAAATCTCACTGGCTGTACCAGGAACACCAGCCATTCCGTTCTACATAATAGTGAAAACAATAATGTATCAAGACATCTATGCACATACCTATTCCCAATATGTATGTATATCACAGGAAACATGGCTTACCCCTCAACATTCACAAGGGCTAAATTGTCGATTGTTGCAAACCCTTTGACGATAGAATTCAAGCCTTGGATGTCCCCATTTTCATCAGAAGGAGGCCGACAAATTATTGTTCCAGGAGCAGAGAGTTGAAGATATTTCGTATAACAATAGGGATGTCGTAGCGCATAACAGGTATAATGGTGCGGGGGTGTAAAACATTTGCCCCAAAGTACGACTGCATTACAGTATAGGTTGAAGCTTAATTGCTGTTTCAAGAGGTTATTAGCAATTTCAATATCTAAGAAAGTTCATCGAGCTCACCATTTCCCAAGCCTCTTGATATGATAATGTATTGAGTATCACAGCCTCACTGACTGGAAATAAAAAATGCTTTAGATTAGGTTTCAACCAAGTTTGTTGGTAATCCAGGGGGGGAGGAGTCCCTGGGACGTTACTTAATCATGTCCTTACGTAATGACCAGTAGTAAATAAACTAGTTAACCTACTTCTATACAAAGTAAACGAACTAAGGGTTAGTCGAACCTTTTCTGGGGTCAGCACTATACACGCCGTCCACGTCTGTCCAGATTGTTACTTGACGTGCCCTAAATAAGGCACCCATTATAGCAGCAGAAAAGTCACTTCCATCTCTTTTCAAAGTTGTTGGAATTTTTAGGAGTACTAGCAATAAATCCAGTTGCAATGATTGTCTTAGATGGATTTTTTGAGTACCACTCCTCAAGACTTCTTTCAGACACCTCTAAATCTGGGTCAACTTGATTTGCAGAGGTAGGATTTACAATTATAACTTCTCTCGTATCCATCCAATTGCAATCCACACCAAGCTACAGCAAATATGTAGATGCTTTAGATGCTTAAAAGCTTCAGATACTCTATCTATTAATCACAGGGTAACAGTAATACCTTTCTGACAACAGCTGATAAAATCTGAGCAGACCATAACTCTCCATGACCTGCAACAAAATCTGAGAAAGATTCTGTTGCATGACCAGCTGCAATACACAAAGCTATTCAATCAGTTTTTGGAATAAAAACTTTATGTTTACTATGAGAGAGAGACAGAGATATTAAGAAAACAAAAAGGTTGTTCTTAACCTATGTAAATGGCACGAAGCATTGCTTTAAGGTTGCCAATGTCATCATGCAACCGGGATATGAATTTAAGAAGATCGTTCCCTTCAAGTAGCTCATGTGCTGTTAGTTTATGCTTCTCTAGGACATCATCCAGAGCCGCTATATAGGAATCATCTCTAGATTGTGCCTTGTTAATAAGATTATACATCATATCGGTCACCTTTGACATTGCAGAAACAACTACCACCTTTCCTTCTGAACTATCATTCACAATGATCTCTGCAACTTTCTGGATTCTTTCGGAGGTACCCACGCATGTCCCACCAAATTTATGAATAGACCACATGTCACCTTTCGGAAGACTAACTGCTTCTACAGATTTTTCCAACGAAATATCTAGGACAGAGTCACTTACATGAGAAAAAAAAGAAGAAGAAGAGTTTATACAACATCACGAAACACAACTGGGGGAAAAAGATACCTGCTACAGAAGCAAAGACACGACCACGTAATGATCTTGTTCTTACTCCGTTGGAAACACAACCCAATCTGAAATGACGATAAGTACTGTCCTTAGTCCTCGAATTCTAAAATTAAAGTTATTGGATGAAATTTCATATTGTAAGACTGTGTTAATTGAACCAAATTATTTTAATTGATCACTGCATTTTTCAGCAACATGCATGAGTTGGTGTATTTTGTAACTGGTGTTGGCAGTTTCAGTTCCCCGAATGCTATGCGCAATAGAGTTGCATTTTAGGAACTAGCCGCAGCATGCATAGCTAAAGGCTCAATTTCATTTTAGGATCAAACTAGTAAATATTCATTTCAATACCGCACATATTCACAACTTTCAGTACGACTGGCGATTTAGCACTGAAAATGCTCCAATACAAGAGCCCTAATAGAGATCTCAATT
The DNA here is from genome assembly GCA_023531295.1 of Papaver armeniacum. Taxonomy (NCBI): domain Eukaryota; kingdom Viridiplantae; phylum Streptophyta; class Magnoliopsida; order Ranunculales; family Papaveraceae; genus Papaver; species Papaver armeniacum. Next base: position 90,699 of record JAJJWW010019088.1, on the reverse strand, counting down.
TTATCAATGCTTGACAAAGTTATTCGATTAGATAAACCCTACATTTAATCCAATTGATTCTATAATCACATAAAAAAAACGAAAATCTATCAAATCCGTCTACATAGTCTCTGATCAACATGAAATCCAACAAGTAAACAAAAAAACTTAAACCCTAAACCCATACCTTGAAATCGAAGAACGATTCAAAAAGAGAGTTTCGAAGACGATTGTGAAAACAAGAAAGTCTTCTTGCTAATGCTGTCTACATTATTTGAGAAGCTGCTACAAGAGGGAGGAGAAAGTGTAGTAGAGAACGCCATTGCTGATGGCGATTGGAACTCACTGTCTCTGGTTTGGTTTTGTTTCTCAGCAGTACAGAGACCTATTAGCAGTAATGAGTGGGGATTTTAGTATATAAAGGGGTAGTAAGTGGTGTAATCGTTGGAATTATTAGGTCATTTTTCAGAGCTGCAAGGGTCAGATTATCTCGCTAGCAACAAACAACTAAACTGGAGAAAACTGTGGACCTCCAAGTGGGTCCTTGGATCCATTTCAAATCACAGTTATGCGTAACGTGGGTGAACATGAGCCAGCCTCACGACTTTCCGATCTAGAGACGAGTCTTTCGCGTGACAGTGTTAGGTTCACTGACGGTAATAGTTGACCCAAAAATTGGGAAAAATATTGTTTGGTCCTTTTTTTGGTGGGCCCATGCATGTTTGGTCCTTTGGTCAAAACGCTTTACTGTTTTGGTCGTAATTATTTAAAATATTAAAGCGTAAAAATCTTCTTCCGTGTTAAGTTTTACTTATTTTCTTGTAGCACTTCATTTCATATAAAAACCTAAAAAAACGGACTTCAAAAACAGACTTCATTCCAGAAATGAAGTCCATATAAAAACCTAAAAAAACAGACTTCATTCCAGAAATGAAGTCCATACAAACAGCAGCAGTTTGTTGTTCGTCGTCTTCATCGCCTCCAAAACAGCAACGGCAATGACAATCGTTCATTCAAAATCATTATCTTCGTAAATCATTAAGTCGTCTTCAGAACACATATGTATTCATCGTCACAATATGATCAGCGGCGACGTATTCAACGATGGCAACATCATCATATTCGTCATCTACAACTACCAAAATCTACATATCAAAATCACAGATCAAGAAAAATAGAAAGAATAAGAAAAGAAAACAGATCAATAGTAGCAAACATCATCGTATTCATCGTCTACAGATCAAAGAAAACATCATATTAATCATCACCGACATGAATTCATCTTCATCAACAACATCCAAGATTTGGTTCGTCAAACAAACAACAGTGTGATTTGGTTCGTCTTCAACACGAGTTAATCTCATTAACACGAGAACAAAACATCATTCTTCATCTTCATCTTCAAAAGCTTCATCGTCGTCTTTTAATCTTCATCTTCATCCAACTAATGAGCGACATTTGGATCTAGAAAAAAGATGAGAGAAAGTAAATCGATAATGATTTATTCTCTCTTACTTTTACTATATATAATTCCTTATCAAAAGGGTATTTACGCCACTACAAGGTGACATTTACATCATCCATGACATCGACCTAGGACCAAACAATAATTTTTTAGGACCAAACTATAATTTATATTACCAAATAGGACCAAACAGACATTTGACTGAGTCAAATGGACTAGACTCTCTCTAATATATTATTCCTAGGACCAAATGATAAATTTGGGGTGTAGGTGTTACTGGTTGTTTTAGATGCACGTGCCATGCATCTAACCCAAAAGTAGGACCACGTTTTGGCAAATACAAAGACTGCACTCTATCCATCTGAGATTGGCTACCGGCCTACCGCACATCAATCAAATAATTTACATAGCAATCCAATGATAACTACACATTTCTAGATATGAAAATACGATTTTTGAGCTCCATCAATTAGTGGGATTTTGTTGTCCATCTTTGATGGAGATAGCTAACACCCAATATATCCATGTCTAGAAGATCAGAAACTAAACCAAGCGGTTTAAAATTGCAAGGCTTCTAACGGGGGGACCGGAATTTCTAGGAGGGGTACCGTTTCATATGAGATAAAAGAGTTATATCCGATCCTGGCCGTCGGATCACTCAAACGGTACCCCTGCTAATTCCGGTCCCCCCATTAGCAGCCATGTAAAATTGAGGTACAAGTCGTTGTTGTATTGATTTATTTACGGATGCGATGGTTGTATGGTTTGGCTTTTAGTTACATAATTGAAGTTTGAAGATTTTTATTTGCATAATTGTCTCTACCATTTTGGGGAAGATCTATTAATATAATTATTTCCACATGTTTTTATTAAACCCAAACAACAATAAATTCAAAGTTAATTTTTTGTTTATATATTATTCTTCGTATAAAGCTCCACACTTCTACAAAAAAATTAGTGTATTCAAATGTACTAAACCTAAATTTAGTACTAAACCTCACATTTATCAACCTGAATTTAATCGTTAACTTTCGGCGTTTACTTTTCGATGTGGTTGATGGTGATGCTATACGTCTACGATTATGCTCATTTTTAGTGCGAATATAGAGCTTTGTAATCACCAAAAACCTAGGTTCAAACTTGTTATTGTTCAGGTTCTATAAGAAAATTGGCATCAAAATTATGTGATAACGTGGCAATAACCATGTTAACGAATTTTCTCCTTGTGATTCAGATGAGAATTGCGACCACTAGACTCCATATGGATGGTTAATTCCCATATTTCTGCTCACCATTTAAAAGCCTCTATAGCTGCCAACAATTTCCTCTCCACGTTAATTTATGTTCTGGAGCACTTGATATTGACTTCCCAATGAAAACAATTGTATTTTCTTAGTACCCTTGTTCCATTTGCAGCAATGTTGATTTTTGATGCTATTAGATTTAGGAGTCCAGCTTGTTATCTCTTTATTGTTTGTTGTGTTTGAAGTTGTTATTCGGTACTTCCTCGTCACTTGAATTTTCCTGGCATAACTGTGTTACTTTTGTGTATGTTAATTTGGGGCTTTATTTAATCCCCTTAATATTTTGTTACATCTTTATTCTCACGTATATATGTGCCATATTATTGTTATGCAAAATCCATTTCAAGGTCCTCTATCTTTATCTCAGCCTGCCGGATTGGAATTCCATTCTTTAGTTCACTTCTCTGCATAAGGAGTGGTGATACCTAGAGTAAAAGGATACACACTGGAAGCAAACCACATTTCTGGAAAATGGACGATTAGAAAAGATGATCTTTAGAGTCTCATTCTATTGAAAACAAAATGTAAAAACCTTTGGAATATAAACAAATTGTTTGTCCAGTGTATAAAATACACGGGAGGCCCATTAATCAACCCGTGAAAGAAGATTCCAGAAGTCTTGTAGCCCAAGTTGCTTGCACATCAAGTCTATATATCAGAATTAGGGTTACATACACTATATAAATACATGTATCATAAACCCTAAAAGGATATGGAATTTTAGGTTAGCTAACCCGGAGAAAACTCTTGTATCCTACAATCAATAAAATATTTCTCTGTTTTTCCGTGGACGTAGGCAACACTTGCCGAACCAAGTAAAATCTTTGTCTTCTCTTTTATTTTTATTTCGCTCTTTAACCCTAATTTTCAATAATCATCATCAAATCATCGTGTTTAGTGCCTGGAAGTAATTTTAGGTACAAACATTGGCGCCGACTAAGGGGATTCGTGAAAACAACCGTGTTTAGTGCCTAGAAGTAATTTCAAAAAAAAACAGGTTTAAGAGTAAATATCCTAGATTATTTAGGATAAGTCTTCAAAAACAGTGTACTGTGGCAGAAGTAATGGGGAATGCTTGAACTTTATCTTTTAGCATAGTTTTAAATCCGACAGAGAGAATTGATTTGCTAAAGTTAAAAGATGATCTGAATTCAATAGTTTTATATGATGGAGAAGAAGACTATTTAGATGGTGATTTCTCATCAAAGAAGTTATATAATCTGTTGTGTAGGTAAGAAGTTGAATGGGAGTTTGCAGGTCTGTTGGAGGTGAAGCATATTCCTCCAAAGGTCATTTTTCTGTTTTGGGAAGGGCTACGTAATTATGTTCCCACCAAAGTCATGTTAGAGCATAGAGGGGTGCATGTTAACATTTTTATTAGATTCACATTGTGCGGAGGCCTGATTCTTAGAGGAGACGTTGGTAGCAAAGTTGCAGCTCTGGTGGGTAATATTGTCACCATTTCAGATCTAGTGGATAATTTTTATAAATCTCATGTTGTTCTTGATGTTAGAAGGCCTTTGATTAGAAGAGTGAAAATTATCATGGAAGACCATGAAATCCTTTATGTTAACATGTTCTTCAATAGTCTTCCCTATGCAACATTCGGTATTGCTTCAACTTAATTCATCAAAGGGATGATTGTGACCTTGGTGCTCATAACTACAAAAATAATTTACCAACCATCTCTTTTGCAAGAGATTGGAATCTTCCAGAAGGTGGATGATACCGCTCAGAGCACCCTCAATATTAATAGGGGAAATACCAATGAAGGTGAAAAAGAAAAAAATGATGTCGGATGAAAGAAAATTGCTGATGGGCCAAGCAATGCAGATGTGAAAGGAAAAAACGGTTTTTTGGGCACCACTCCATTTTGGGGGGGGGAGGGGCATGACTTTTTTTAGATCATCTCCAATGCATAGGGTCAAGGTCATCCTATGTGGAGGTTTTATTAACACATTTTTATGTGTGGGTCATTACAAAATGACAAAAAAAAATTTAATGCAATTTTTTTTCACCTCAAGTTGATCTCCAACCCCCAAGGTATTATCTAACAAATATTATTTAAATTTAGAGACAAAATAATGATGTGGCTTTAAGACCCAAGGTCATAGTGAAAGTCTTATTTACACTTTCTCTATCACCCCCACTTAGCCATGTCATCTATCTCTATGACCTTGACCCTTGTGTTGGAGATGGAAATTTGGTACAAAAAGCCTTAAATCCTAGGTGTCATTCAATATTAAGACCTTTACCCCTTGCATTGGAGATGCTCTTAGTAGGTCATTTGGAAGAAAAGTAAAACACCTTGATACGTTCGGTAAGATGGAGGATTGTCAAATTAGCACTCTTGGAAGGAGTGTGTGTACGTCCGTTTGTTTAAGAGAAAAAATACCTGTGTAAGTTTACAAGTGGGTGATCGTTACGTCCATCATCCTGCCCTTGCACTTTAACATCCATCTCGAATAACCGGACAGTGAAGTATACGCACTTCATCTTTGAGTGCAAAATGATATACACACTGGAATCTAAATGGCACATTCTGATTGGGTTTTCAAACGACACAAGGACTTACCAGGATTTTCCAAAATTATCATCTCAAAAGGGAAAAAATAAACATCACCTACTCACACGACATTCAAAATTGCATCTCAAATCCAAAGACTCACATGGCAGCAGCAGCAGCAGCAACAACAACAATTCAAGACCGCTGCCATTAATTACATAAAAAATGCGCACCTTAATACCATCTTCAATCTCTTCTCTTCAGCAAACATTCTTCGCTCCAGTTAATTTGATTCTGTAAATCCTACTCCTCCTCCTCCTGTTGTTGATTCTGTAAATCCTTCCCCATTTCTAGCCCAAGATTCTATGACTCCGTAATCCTTCATAACCCACACATCCACATTCCAATCACCAGCATTCCAAGATAACCCATGACTGGCATTCCAAGATAAGCAAAGGTCACCATCCAACAAGCCAATAACTGATTTACAATTACTAGATTTTGTCCCCGTGCTACGCACCGGGCGGACCCGAAAACTGCTCACAATTTTTTTAATAATTTTAACCATATTTTTGGTTTGATGTGATGGAATTTCTGCGACGGGCATCTTTTTCTTTTAATTATATTTTTGATTTGATGTGATGCGGTTTTGATTTGGTGTCATGAGGCTTAGCCCTACCCTCACGATGCATTTTTGATTTGGTGTGACTCGGATTAATCTCGTCCCAATCGTTTATTTTTGATTTGGTGTTCTTTCGGCGCTCAACCTCATCATCATGCATTTTTATTTGAATACCGTGAAAGTTGGCCAGCAGGGTGGAGCCTCCAGCGATTTTTTTTTAACCATCAAGGTAGTTGTCCGATCACCAATCACTTGCTTAGTTACCTGCTCACTTGCTTCACCATGTTGTCTTTATCCACGAAGCAGTGCATATGGAAGCAGTAAATGATGTGCAAGGTTAATGTTGAAAAGTGCATCTAAGTGGAACTGCTCATTTTCTAGTGAATGTGTACAACACAGCTTCGGCCCAGTCAAAGAAATGTTAATAACAACTGCTAAGAACAATATCAGAATTGTTGTGAATTTCTTGTGTTGATCTCTTTGTGACCTCTGTAATATGCCTTGATAACCGTTTTCACGGGTATAATATGTTGTTATGGTTTTAGTTAACCGGTTATCAAAATAAAAATCCTTGTCAAGTCGATGCAACAAAAAAGAAGAAAGCGTACAAAAAAAAAGAACTATTAAAATAATTAGTTATCACGCAGTGTTTAAAAGACCAAAACGGCAACCAACAAAAATACTAACCCAAGGAATTGCATTATGTATTGCAGAAAATTAAAACTAAAATTCCTTGCTCCCTGATGTGTACCACTTCCAACACCTCTATCACCACCCCGCCACCAACTTCTCCATTTCATCAATGCTATCTCTTTTATTCAAGCCTTCCTAAAAATATGAGCTGGATTAATCCGATTTTTGAGCTTCTTGTAATGTAAACCAAATACAAAAACCTGTACAAAATACATCAGAAAACACATACCACAATAATTGGTCCCCGAGAAAATGCCCTGGACAAAATTCCATCAATTACACTCATGTGCAAGCGCAATCCATAGCAAGGTCAGGCTATAAGGTATAAATGGTATGGATTAGTTTTAAACCAGAGGAAAAAGGAAATGACATGCAAGAGAAGACGGAGAAGGACAAAAATAGAACAAATAGTACACCAAACAACACTCACCAAATGTACCACACTTTTGACTTTTCCAATGGAACAATTTAGTCCATATTGCAATCAGCAAGCCACATTCTTCAAACCAAGAGGAAACATGCTATTGACTACAATCTTATAACCAAACATATAAAACATATATTCAAGATAGTCGCACAATAAGTAACCAAACCAGGACCTCTAACATTTGGCGACACACTTTCAACACTATCATTATCGAGATATATTATAGTTTAAACCATTTTGCTAAAGTATGAACCAAAGCTGTGTGAAAAACATCCTCATAATATATTCCATTTCCTACAACCCGTGCTCATGGGTTAGAAACAGACTATTAGCATCACATATGTACCTGCCTTAATTTCGTGACACGGTTATCGATTATTCGGGTTTCCTTGGTAACGTGTATACAGGATGGTCGATGATAGATATGGAATTTGTTTCTTACAAATTTAAAAAGTTCATAAACAATCTATTGAAATAATTGCATTTGATTGAAATTTGAATAACGAAAATCTTTCATTTAAATTACCTTGGTATTTCAGCTCTTGCAGTTTATACATTTGAAAGCAATTGTGCAGCAAAACTGCGATCTGGCAATGGTTTCCTTGTAACACCAACCCTCGACCATTCACAAAATTTTAAATCTCATGTTATTGCCCTCGAGGGCAATAATCACTTCTTGACTGCTCCAACAACCATTAGAAACCCCATCAATTCATAAGCCTACTCACTAGTGGAAAATGGAAGTTAAACCACTGCCAGGACAAGAGGTGATATCCCTAAAAACGACTGTGTTCATCAGTTGGAATCTGGAAGTGGTTTTTTCCAAAATGACTGTGTCTCACAGAAGGTGAAATCCTTAAAACAACCACTCTCTCTGACAGTCATTCGATATCGCTGACATTGACAGTGGTTTCTAAAGTTTTAAATTTGAAAACATAAAAGCTTTTCGCCAGTTTTGAGAAGTGGTTTATGTGGGCTGAATACTTTTTAAAAATCTGATTCGTCTGAATTGCAGTCTGACTAATTTTTCATCTGACTGGCCAGAAATTTGAAATTCATTAAAATTTAGAAAATCTGATTCATCCAACTTATTTCCGACTGGCATAAAATTTGAAATTCACTAAACTGAATTTTAATAGATGCTCATTTGATATCAAAACGTTCACCATTCAATTCAAATTCGAAATATGTTTACAACAATAACTCGATTTACATTAATCGAGCTGAGAGTTACGTCAAAAACCCCAAAAAGATTTACACAAGTACTGAATTCACACCATTCTAAGTAATAATTATACTTAAGCATTCTTAAAAACTAATTTTCTTACAATCACTAGAACCCAACCTACACACATTAAAGAAAAAAACTAAAACCAACAAAAAGATGAACTGAGCTCCCTAACTGATCGGAATATTATACTGCAGAAAAAATAAGTTTGGCGTTAGAGGTTTAATAACAAAGTCCTAACAGCATAGTATGTCTTAAAAAAAAAATTGACCACTTCAACTTCAACACCACTGTATCTGTGTCGCCAGAAGATACACGCACTACACTGATTCTTATTGGTCCATAAGAGGTCAAGACTTGTAAAAAATTGAATGAAACAGAAACAGACAAGTGCATGTTGATGTAAACAAAAAACTCTTGACCTCTTACAGACATGTGCACGTTGATGGAACCAAAAATTAGCAACAAGCACTACAACTATTCAAAAGTAACAGATTATGTAAAACACAACACACAAGTAAGGTGGATTGATGAGCTTACTGCATGCACAAAGGATCGCATAAAAATACAAAAAAACACAGATACACAGATGAAAACAAATTAACTTTGATGCGCAATTTAGTACCTGGCCTAATGCTTGCAAGCAAAATTGCATGGAGCGCTCTTTCTGCTAAGTCTACAGGAAGATCTCTCCTGCAGTTAGCAACACAAATACTAATGTCAAGCATTTATCGACCATACATATTTTGCTTTAAGACCACAAACATTACATATATATGCAAGTTCATAAGGTAAATAGTCGTCTGAGGAGAATAAGACCAGTTACACCCACTGATAATTAAGATAGCACATATCCAATGAATAAAACAGTAATAACCAACCCTTATATATATATACTTTCATAAAAGTATAAATTGTGCATACGGAGTATAAATGACAAAGCAACCAAACTTCTACCGAAACTCTGAATTGGTGGGTGGGGTGCGGTGGAGGGGGGAACTAAGTGGAAATCTGACTTGTTAATAAATAATTCAAGTTGGCGCTGCAAGCAACAATCAGAGAAGAATGCAGTTTTAATCTGCTAATATTGATGTTCAATAACTTGTAAATTAAGATATATACCTCGAAGACAGTTCTGAAATCGTTGCTTATTTCCTGATAACATGGAGAGGCGACCATAGGTGGTAATTGTCACCCACTGTTCTTTTAAAGCAGGGACCAAGTTTTAGCAAAATCAAGTCGAGAGAGTCAGTAACTCGCGTGAAAAAATAATTGTTTTATAGCACAAAAAATAAAATATGTAATTGAGACACTTACAGTTTTGATTGATTCCACATGAGGTTCGGCCCACTTCTGAGCCTGGTTTTTTTTCTCTCCAAGGCAACAGTTACAGAATGCCAATTTCTGTTAAACAGATGCAACCAACCAAAGACGAAACCCTACCCAAAATCGTGCATAATATTTCACAGATTCCTAGAAATAACAAACCAAGAAAATTACCTTTTCAATTGCCACATCCAGTGCAGGTTTCCCATGTAGGACTGGAAATTCAAAAACCAGATGGTTAGACAAGAAAATAACGACATATCAAAAGAAATACCAGCAAAAGAAATGAAGATATTTACTTAAAGCTACATACATTTATCAACTCTTTCATCTTTGAATTGGCTTCATACCTTGCCCTCATCAACTCCTCCTACAGAAAATAAATAAATGCCAGAGAGGCCCAAAAGTTAGTCGATGAAATAACACATAGTTTGTACAGTGTAGCATATCTGGGAGACTTATTACCTGATCTCCATCCCAATACTCGTCGTCAGCTACAGATGTTGATTTAGTGGAGCTTGATTCGTGGATGCAGTAAACACATATGGATCTTCATAAGCATTCACCTTTATGCCGGATCTCTTGGGAGATTCTAATACAAGATGCCAATGCTTTCCAGCAGCTTACAAAGAGGATTAAATTATGTTATCAGCGCAATATTGGTACCACTTAATGTATTATCAATTTATTATATGGACAAAAGGATCATCAAATATGCAAAAACAAGAATAAGATTATACAATAAATCACCCCAAATCAAATTAGTACAATCAGAAGCAATCAGTAGCTTCATCTTTCCTTGTAACTTCCTACAAATCAACAACAATAGTTAGTTTGGATCTAGAGCATTCAAAAAATAATACAGATAAAAAGGAAAACAAAGTTATCAGTCCTTATTCAGTTAAGATGACAAACTGTAAGGTTACAATTTCCATTCAATCACGTTAGGGACTCAAATCTTTTTCTTATGAAGGTGTTCTATATCATAATTAGATACAATGAAAAGAATCTACGAAAATTATAAAGCTATTCAACTGAAAAGATTCACGCCAAACGCAAGTTTCGGAAAGCTAGTAAACTGAAACTCAAACCATGGGCTCATGTATTACGTATGCCACAATATGAGGACACAGGTATGTCAACTAATCATAAACATACAAATAACCAGGAAGATAATATTATAATAACATAATTACAACTAAAAATTACTTGGAACATATGTGAAACTTGATGGTCTAGGAATTTAGAAAGTTTAAATAAATCCAAGATTCAAAGAAAAGAATAGTGTTAATTCATTGGTTGGAGAAAATAAATGTTGGTACCTGTCACAACTATAATTAGCATAACTGCAAACGCAATGCTTCCTCATCATACCACACTTGTTTGGGACCCTAGAAATGTAAAATCAAATAGGTAAGAACATGATGTTCTTTAACTATTGTTGTCTGTATTATTTTTTGCAAGAATATCAATACCACTTTGCAAAGGAATTCATTCACAAAAAAACAGGCAGCATGGCTAACCAATATGAACAAGCCAAACCTTATTTTTATACTAGTCTAAAACATGCGTTAAAGCGCAAATTGAACAACGACTACCCAAGTACTTGTTGCACCATAGGTCAACACAACAAACATACATAGATTAGCTAAACATATAACTTTCTGAAGTGAAGTAAGACAGTAAATCAAGACCCGAGTAAAAGATTATTCATTAACAGAAATGCGCAGGAAGAACAATAAGTGCAACCTCAAACAATCACCTGGATGTAAAATTTGTTCAATTTATCATCACTAATCAAATCCTCACCTGGTCAGTTTGTAAAACTTTCGCTTCCTATAAATTAAACATGAAAACAAATACAATTATAATCAAAAACATAAAAGTAAGTAATGTCAAATTATTCAACCTATCATCATTCATCAAATTCTCACCTGCTCAGATTGTAAGACTTCGTTAAATACACCTTTAGTTTTTTGTTGCTTCCTGTGAATACCACATCAAATTCAACTAAAGTTGATAGGGATGCGAAATTTCTTTCCTTTGGCCTTCGTTCCTACACATCTCATATTACAATAAAAATCAAACACTAAAACCTTGATGCTAATATGATCCATATACTACAAACAGCCTAACACAGGTAACAAATTTCAAATTAAATCAGGGATATACAACAGAATTTATCAACAATTACCTTGATAGAAAACTTACAATTACGGTGAGAATCTCTCTCGAAGACTATGAAAAAGTTGCAGAACAGGTTCTACCATGACTTATTAGGATATTTGCAGCATAACTTCTGTAAACATATATAACAAACCAAATATTGTTAATTTCAGTGGAAATCAAAAAAACCCAGATTGTCAAAATTAAATATAACGAAGATAACAGTTTGAAATTCAATGTTCGGAGTTCAAATATAAATAGAAGATTCATAGCTAATCTTACCATTTTCACTATTTCACAAGATCTCCATACTTGTGGTCATCATCTTTTCTTACTTAAAAGACGATATCTTTTCTTGGATATCTCAGAATTCCAAGGATTGTAAGAAAAATTGAAAGAAGAAAGAAACCCTAACGAGAAGATAGCAAAATCATCCCTCGATTTCTCCGTCTTCATCAACATCCTCTACTTACTTTTCTGCTACTTCTTCGGTGCCATTTTGTTGTTTAATTTGAGAAATTATAAGAGAGATTGGTAGAGAGGCGGGGTTGGAGAGTGATTGATTTGGTTTACTGGGTTTTAGTTGATGGCTAGGGTTTGTCTATTCTCTTCTCAGATCTAATTATGTAAAGAAATTTCTGGTGAAAGTGAAGGATGAAGAGATGAAATCGGGCAATTTTGGGCTTTTTTGAGAGTTCGAGAGAGATTGAAGTTGTGAGGGTGAATGGATAAGAAGAAGAAAAAGAAGGTGGCCGAGTGAACAAAGGAAAGATGAACGAGTGAATGGATAAGTTTTCACTTTAACAATTTTTTAATCATAAAAAATGCTGACTGTCACAGTGGTTTCTAAAATCCTCAGGAAAGATCGGATATTTACAGAAATACCCACTCATAAAACGACTGTGAGTGAAACAAGTTTTCTTTTTTCGTTTAAAACCACTGGGTCTCACAGATCATATAATTACCCTGGCCCGAGGAAGTCGTTTTTTTAAATCCCAGGAAGTGGTTAAAATCTCATTCTCCACTAGTGACTCCGGATGCAAAAAATATTAGCTTAAGTAGATCAAGTCCTAATTGCTGCATACAAAGAAAAAAATGAGAGATAACCATGCATACAAAGGCATATAATAGATATCCAAAACGCTTCAACATTAGGAAGAGCGTTAAGTACTCACATTGTCAGTTAGCGAACCATATAGCATGATGACGAACTAATAAAAAAAAAGTCTATTTTTTATGTGGTGTCTCCTAAATTTAGTCGAGGAACAAGAAGAGAAAAGTAGTAATAGAAATATTGGAGTCTTATAGAGATAAAAGCATAGAAGAATGAGAACTGGATACCCACCTCTTCACAATCTATTGGTATACTCCTATTTTTTGGATTCTTATTCTTGCAAAAATTAACCAAGGTACATCCTAGGGAATAAATGCACAAATATCCAATTGGATTTTGTGTTACAAATGCTCCAAACATAAAGCAAAAACTTAAGCTTCCAACCACCAGTTGACAGCCTAGATTATGCCATCCGACCAACCACTGAGGAACCATACTCAGACCTCGATATAACATTTCTTCTACATGATCTAAAATTCTAATGAAGGACGTTATTCGTTCAATCTATTTTCTTATTCTTCTTTTGAACAATTAGCTAATACACCAAATGCAGAAAAGTAGGAAGATATGTATGATTTCTACTCTTTAGGTTAGCAGTTAATCACACAGACTCAAAGAGTTCTTACTTGCTGAAGTTCGGTAAGGTATGTTCAAGCATGCTCAGATGCAGTTGGACGTGCAGTAAGCTCACTCAATCTGCATAAAAAGTCGACAATCAAATATGTTCTTACCATGCAATAACATTAAGAAGATTCAAATGCAGCAACTAAACGTTATTAACCTGAAAAATATGGGGTCGTATTTAGCTTTTCTTTGCAGCAAATATGTTTTGCACCGAATGCTTGGGCACAGTTCATATGAAAATATTTCATTGGTCAAGTCCTAAAGTATATACATGATCGAAAACCTCAGGCATACCACGTTTGTTATTTGTTTTTCTTTGCAGCCTCTAACAATTGTCAAGTTTAATTCACATTTCATGCACTTGTATTAGCTAAATTATGAAAAAGTGGTTACCTTCTACTTCATAAGTGTGACCCTAACTTTTTCCCTGGAGACCATTCTTCTCTTTAAAATTTCTTGTAAGCATGTATAAGTACGAATGGTGCATATAAACAGGTTGCATAGCCACCACCATGTATAGGAAGAGGTTAATTGACAAATCAAGATGAAGTAATGCTAGAAAGGGTTATTACGAAAATGCATTCAGGATTATTGAGATAATAAACCTCCGGTTTTTCCTCTTAGTAGTTATTGCACAACAATCAAATTCACATAAACCCATATTGAATCCTAATAGCAGTCACAGATTCTTCGAATTTACTAACCCTAGAGGTAAAAAGAAAATGCCGACATACAAAATAAGAGAACCCAATCTTTGAATTACCCTATTGTTAGATAACAAAATAAGGTAGAATTTACCCAATCTTTGATAACAGCCAGAAGAGAATTTACACATGTATTGATCAAAAACCCCAAAACCCTTACCAAACAAAGAACGATAGAAGAGAAAAATTATTACCTGTCATGGATTGGAGTTGAGGTTATAACAGCAAAAATTCATTCATCTAGATCCACCATAGCACTAAGCACTTATTCTTACCCTCGAACACCAGTTCAATATCTCTGAATATTATAGAGTAATATCTCTGCAACAGACCCTAATTAGAATAGAAATCAAATTAAGATTAGGGTTTGGAATCAAATTGGATTTAGGATTGATCGAGTTGATTCGGAGGTGATGAATAATTTTCTTCTCGAGTTGATTAGGAGACAGAAAAGAATGATAGGTTTCTGTTGCAGAAGAAAAACTCGAGAGAAAGAGAACACAGAGAGGAAGAGGTGCCGCAGGCGAAATCAGTAAGGATCTTTATTCTTTTTGCCGTAAAAAAAAAAAAGAGATGAAAATGTTAGTTTTCACGGAAGTATTATCTACTTACCTAACGTCCAGTTAAGTATTTGGTGTAAACCAAGTGTAAGTAATTAGTTAGGTATAAATTCACACATAAATATTGTATACCCACGTTTTGGCTAACGGTGTTACAAACGGCCAGTTAAATATAGGGTGTAAACATAGTGTAATTCTGGTTTTAATGTCTGGACCAATAGAATCCATGAACTTGTCGTCTCCGGGGCTTCTTTCTTGAAAACTTTTATCTAATTTAATTTGAGAGGAATGTCATATTCACCGTGCGACGTGGGCGCTCATATGACTTAGCATTTTAAAGGAGGGGAGATAATTTCATTTTCAGGTGCACCACACAGAGGTGTAGGTAGTTGTATTTCCCCAAACTTCTCATCCCCAACATCAAAAGAAAGTATAACTCTAATGGGTTTACTACCTCTGTCGCAGGGATGTACCAGCCAATGAAGAACTCCATTTAAAAGCAATCCATTTGCTGGAGTGTTCTGATAAGGAATTTCCTGAAGTGGTCTCCATGAATCTGTTCCTAAAGTATACACTCTAACTTGAGAAAACCCATCATTCATACCGGTAACAATCTGGACTACTTCGTAATCCCCATTTTTGCAATCGTATTGAATTTTTGGACCTAATTTTGGTATTTGTGGTATTTTCTCATACTCTTTAGTACAAGGGTTCCAAATGCATAACAATTTAAAATCAGACTGAAGGCAAATCACTCCATTACAAGAACCAATGATTCTAATTTGACATTTAAAGTAGTCAAATGGACATTGATACTCAACAGGTTTATCAAATACAGATAATAAATGGTTGCAATCTAGAGTAAGGAATGTAGTAGGATAAGAATAACGCCCATTTTTTTGTTTGGTAAGGATGAGGCTTGAGTAGTTCATTTGACTTGAATGCTTAAGATGCATATTGATAAAATCAGTGTTTTTGAATAAAACGCACCAGTTCTTGCAAACAGACCTGAATCTCAAAATGGATTTCACTGGTAACCATGAGAGTATCTCACTCATAATCTCTTCCGGAAGATGTCTCCACCTTTCCCCTTCCATTATATTTATATCACATCCATTTCTTCTTGTGTTTCTTCTCCTGCTACTGCATCTAACAAGTAATTTCTTCATCGATCGAACTAAGACTTTGGATTTCTTCTTGATCATCATCATCGCCACTACCTGAAGAAGAAGAAGAACGGTGTCTAGGGTTTTTACTCTGCTGCAGTCAATAAAGGATTTATTACTTGTATCTGTTTATATCAGTAGGTGACCGTTAACATCCACAGACAGTGATGTTCACGCACTTCATTGTTGAGTGCAAAATGATATGCAACAGTGGAATCTAAATGGCACAAACCGATTGGGTTCTTAAAAGACACGTGGACTTACCAGGATCTTCCAAAATTATCAACTAAAAAAAAACATCACCTACTCACACGACAACCAATATCGCATCTCCAAATCCAAAGACTCACATGGCAGCAGCAGCAGCAACAACAATTCAAGAGCGCTGCCATTACATAAAATGCGCACCTTAATACCATCTTCAGTCTCTTCTTCTCTTCAGCAAACATTCTTCGTTCCACTTAAACCTACTTATCTCTTTTCTCATCATCATCATAATCATAATCATCGTCATACTCAATTTAAACCAAAACGTTTTCATTTCTTCAAAACATGTTCTTCTTCGCTTAAAGAATCTAAGAAACAAATCTTACCTAAAACTTCTAATACTCCACAGAGTTTAGGAAGATTTGGTAACCCTAAAAAGGATGAGGAAGAAGACGATGATGGAAAGAGTTCTGATGGTGGGATTAATGGGGATAATGCGCTTAAGGGAACTGTTTTAGCTGGACTTTTACTTGTTGGTGTTATTGGAGGATTTGGTACTGTTGGTTATGTTTATAAAGATCAGGTTAATGCGTTTCTTACGCAGTTTTCCACTTTCATTGAAGGTAAAATTAGCTTACTAAATAAGTTCAATTCAGAATTTTGTTCTAGTAAAGTTGTTAGAATTGTTTGGTTTTGGTTAGTGGTTGTAATTCCAAAATTGATAGCTTATTGATGATGAAAGATACAGTCTAAGATACATTTTTATGCTGTTTCATTAATGCTTAAATTGGCAAATTTAGTAAGATACCATCAACGGATCTGAAATTTACTCAATTGGGGATTTTTTTTTCTTCAGTTTTGCTGTTTTTCTCAAGTACATAAATTTGTAGATATGAAATGGGCGATGTTGACTTATTGTTCTCTGGAGATTGTTTGAAGAGGTTGAATCTAGGTTGTAACATAAATAGTCCTTAGATTGAATTGGAGGCAAACTGGCACTCTGAAAGATGTCAAAAAAAAAAAAAAAAAAAAAAAGAACGAGATAGAAGGATGAATGGCATTTCTTGATCTAACAATGGGATACTCAAAAATTGCAGTGGCCACCAAGGAGAAATTGGTGCATTTAATGTATGTTTGATACGTTTTTATATAATTTTTTATAGCAACTTCCAACCTTTGTTAATCTTGAAGCTCATATAATGCCTCTCTTTAAACAGGCTACGGCACAGCAGGATATGCCTTATTTGTGGCTGTTTATGCTGGACTGGAGGTGCATACTCTCTCTTACTCCACTAGATTTTTGATAATCTTAGGGAATCGATACAAGTAAAACTATGGATTTGATGCTTCTTTGCACTCATCGACTAACTATACTCCATTTGCTGCTAGGTCCTTGCAATTCCAGCGATCCCCTTAACAATGTCAGCTGGTCTTCTTTTTGGCCCATTTACCGGCACTATCCTTGTCTCCATAAGTGGAACGGTAAGATGGTTCTTGTATCTGTCGTTCTATCTATGTTATGAAAAAATCTTGGGATACTCACACGCAATCTACCCTTTTGCAGATTGCAGCAACTGTGGCTTTTCTCATTGCCAGGTATTTTGCTCGTGATCGTATTCTTAAATTGGTTGAGGAAAACAAGAAATTTCTAGCCATTGACAAAGCGATTGGAGAGAATGGTTTCAAAGTTGTGACTCTCCTTCGTTTGAGCCCTTTGCTTCCATTTTCTCTCGGGAACTATCTGTATGGTTTGACCTCTGTAAAGTTCCTACCATATGTTCTGGGAAGGTTAGTTTATATCCAATTTTATTCAATTTGTGTTTGCTACCAGTTGAATCCTGTTTCTATGTTCTTTGGACCAACCTGTGCTGGAAACCAAACCTCGTGTTTAAGATAAGACTGTGTTTGAATAGCCACTCTTTCTATTTATATGCATTTGCGGAAAAACAGCTCTTTTGGGTTCTGACAACAAAAAATGCAACATACTGTTTGTCGCAGTTGGTTGGGGATGCTTCCAGGAACATGGGCATATGTCAGTGCTGGTGCATTTGGCCGAGCAATTATTGTAAGTTCAATCTTATTCTTCCATCTTTATGTTTTTGTCTCTATTTTATTTGTATTTTTATTTCTTGGTTCTCTACCTAATCTTCAGTTTTGTGAATTTGCAGCAAGAAGAATCTGAAGGTGGGTTACCAGGAGGAAATGGCCAGTTATTGACTCTAGGCCTAGGACTCTTAGCGACCGCCTTGGCTGCTGCTTATGTTACAAAACTTGCCAAGGTATGAGACCTGTGTGCTCACTGAGTTACCTTAGATAAAGTATCAACCACTATTTCTGTCAGAAAGAGATACAGGATATAGAGATAGATTCTCAATATTACATTACATATTATACTCCTTAACAGAATGTAGCAATTATACATTTATACCATTTTTATTTGGATTCATTTTTATTTTATAGACTAAACAAATAATTCTGTTTTTGTGGCAGGATGCTATGAAGGATATGGAGTAGATACCATGTGCAAGGTTAGCTACCCCTAAACCTAGTTATGTGGATACTAGAATGATCTACTGTAAACATAAAGTCAAATGGCTAATGAAATATCTTGTAAATGAGTTTACATCATTCAAAAAGCTTCATCCAATAAAAACTGATCGCTTGCTCAAGTATATTATGGTACTGTCAGTAATAATAGGTGTACCATACAGTGGTAGGGTGACTTGTTACATTATGAAATTGTCGAAAATTATCTCAAAATGGGATTTGCATATAAGAAATTTTTCTGTTCTCATGGCCATCTATTTTCTGCTTTGTTGTTCTTATAGGCATAAAGTACTTCTATGTTTGTTTCTAAACCATGTTATGGTGGACCATGATAACTAAAAGTAGACAAAATTAAAGAAAACAAATGAAATACGAATAAAAAGACCTACTACTATGGTTCTACCCAAATTTACAATGTACAATCAAAATCATCTCTCCTATCTAAGTTGTCCTAATCTTCTATGCAACTGAAGAAGTCATTAACCTGATCTTACAGTAATCCAATCTTCTGATGAAGCAAAATCGCTCTCCTTGTACGGCCACTCCGAAGCTCTCTCTCTTCGGCTGTGCTGTCTTTTTAAGAATGGAAGCCTGCTTCGAGTCTTTTCTTGAAACACTTTATCTGCCTCATCTGAATCGTAGTCTGATTCATACATTCCAAATTCTAAAATGCTATCTGGGGAAAAAGCATATTCTTTCCTAAAACTCCTAGAAACAAAAGGATGATCAAGCAACTCTCCAGTAGTCAACCTTAACTTAGGATCCCTCTCCAGGCATTTAGCCAAGAAGTCCAAACCTTCCCTAGAAAAATTTGTTGGAAACTGTGGTAGTTCTTTGCCAGAAGCGATCCTGAGTACTGCACTCATCGGATTTGAGATCTTATTGCCAGACCATGGAGCCTTGCCTGTAGCCATCTCAGTAATTGTGCAACCCAATGACCAAATATCAGAAGCAAAACATAGCCCTTCATTTCTCAAAACTTCAGGTGCTGTCCACAATGGAGTCCCAACAATTGACTGCCAACAAAACTTTGAATCAGCATCAGTCATCTTTGTTGAGTTCATTCTCCTGGAACATCCAAAGTCTGCCAATTTTATGTTACCTGACGTACCCAAGAGCAGATTCTTGCATTTGATATCACCGTGAACGATGTTGTTCTTGTGGAGATAATCGAGACCCAAAAGAATCTCTCTGGTGTAACTACGGATCACAGACTCATCAAGACAACCGCCGAAGTTGTTCAAAACATCAGATAAACTTCCTCCAGCCTGGTATTCCAGGAAAATTTTAAGTCTTCGTTCACCATTTGGTTCATACGTGAAGTCCTTCCCTAGGCATGGAATAATGTAGGGTGAATCTAGGCTTTCGAGAATCTCTGCCTCATTCTCCAAAGATCGAAGCCCTGGCCCTGAATAAGCAGTTTTCACAGCAAATAGTTCGCCGGTGAACTTGTTCATGGCCAAATGGACAACACCAAACGAACCAGCCCCTACTGGGTTACCCTTCACCCACAATGGGTTACCAGAAGATATCATACAATTTCTCACCATATTTCTGATTCTAATAAAACAGAGAATCTGATAAAGAGTGTGTGAAAGAAAACTAAACTAAGAAGATTTGGAATATCAAAATCCTTCCAAATGCATATACAAAATCTTGACCAACTTTTTGCGGTGTAGATAAGAATTTGATTGCTAATTACTAAATACAATGAAAACAAATGATCGAAAATACCTATCGAAATAAACAAAAATGAATGTCTAACAAAATGATTAAAACAACAACTTACGAACCAAAGAATCCCTGGGATTTTTTTCTTCTTGTCAAACGAAGATACAAGCAAGGACTTTGGTTGAAAAACAAAGTAACAATACCAAAGAAAGAGCGGTTTCCCATCGGCTAATGGAAAACCGCTCGAAGTCAAATTCTCTTGTGTTTTTCTCACTCAATCGGCAGAGTTTGATTCTCCTGCCTAAATGTTTTCTCTAGTTTTTTTTGTTTGTTACAATGGAGAAGAAGAAAATTAGTTAGTTAAATAGGGACAAAACCAAAAAATGTGGTGGTTATAATAAAAAGAATACCGTTGGTGGCCGTCCTGATTTCCAGTGGATTTACAAGGGTATTTTGGTCATTAAATATAAAAGCGGGATTTGTAGGCGGCAGAAACAGACTCGTGGTCGGATATTTTAGGCAAAGTGATATTCCGACGGTTATACTACTTTTCAGTTACTAATTCGGCATTTTGAATTTTCTTATTGGTATTTAGTCTCGAAAATGAAAGGGTAAGGTTTGAGCCGTGAGAAACATATGTTGATTCCCAAATCTTTAACCGCTGTCGTCGAGCCACGGAGGCTTCATTTTGGCACCGACCAGTCCCCTCTTCCCTTGAGCGGTGCGAAGTGTAAGGGTGCTTTTGTCATTTTATTAAAACCCTAACTTGAATAAAAGTTGCCTTCCCCAAAGTTGCAAATCAAGCTTCTCTTCTTCTCTTCACCTCTCTTTTTATTATTTACTTCAGAATATCATAGAAATTAGCCCCAGACATATATTTACAGTAATAATATTAAGATGCGATGAAGAAATTAACAGGATTACAAAAGCAAGTATTGGGATTATACAGAGGGTTTTTAAGAGCAGCTCGATCGAAAGGACCAGAAGACAGAAAGAAGATCGAATCATATGTTTCTTCTGAATTTCGAAATAATGCCAAGAACGTGGAGAGGAAGAATTTTATCTACATCGAGTATTTGTTAAGGCGAGGTACCAAACAGCTCGATCAGCTCAAAACTGTTGAGACTGTCTCTACATTTACTGTTCCTAGTCGCTCCGGTAATTGAAATCTTCATCGACAACGAGAGAATTATGATGATGATCAAGTTTTTAGATCTCGTTATTCTAATTCGGGTTAGAGAGTGAGGATTGGATGGTTTTTAATCTGAATTTAGACATCCATTGTGTAACTGATGATGTTCTTTTGTTGTAGTAAAATAAATTTATTTGGGATTAGACCCTTTTTTGCAGCAATCTCCATGAGTTATTTGTTTTATCTGTTCATCATACTTCTGGTGGTGGCGCTTCTGTATTTGCCTAATCCAGAAAATTAACAAATTTTGGATTCAATAAACATGCTCAATAACAATCTAAAAAATTACATCATTTTTCTCAAACAACTATGGATATATATTTTTTTTTATCTTAAATTTTGGTGTAACAAGATTTATAATTTTCCGATTATGTCTATTATATTTATATATAGAGTTTATTAATATATGAAAATCAAACAAAGCAAATTTATTAATCACCATGAGAAATCAAACAAAGCAAATTTGATTACACAAAGAAAAATGACATCTTGTAAATTTATGTAATATCTTGTAAAATTATGTAACTTGTGATTTATTTATTTTTCAAATGATACACATTAATATGAACATCTAATACATGCTAAAGAAAATGCATAATGCTACTAATTTATTCGTTGAAAATCATATTTTTGAACGCTCATCCTTCAGGGGTTATTAAAGGAACAACAAGTTCAGAGATTTCGTCATTTTGGCAATGCAAATCTTTTGGCCTTGTTTCCCTTTTCAAGCTACTTCTACTGGATTGTTCAGATTTGGATGGCTCTTTTGGAATATCTGAATACAAGTGATTGAGTATAAAAAGAGCAGTATCTTCGTCTCGCCAATAATTTCTGCATAACCAATTTACCACATTAGTAATATAGTCCACTGCACTACTGCTCTAGTAACAAAAAAAAAAAACCACCACTGTTGGATAAAGATGCTTACGTATGCGACCCGATTGCTGATATATATTGATGTTCAAATGTTTTATCCTGCATTTCCAACACATAATCTCTGGTTAATCAGCATGATTTATATATACTTTGTTTGGGTCACGCTGGTCGAAATAAATAGATGCTAAAATCTGAAGGTCAAGTCCAATGATCATACGTAACCGAAGTTTGTAACAGGTGTTGCTATTCAAAAGAAAAAAAGTAACCTCGTATCTAATGAAATTCAAGGATTAACATGGGGAAGAGAAGTAAAAATCGATTGAAGAATGGGTATATCCATGCGAGTACTCACTTGAAGCATGTGATCAATCCGACCATTTTCACTTCCAGTCAATGTCTCCATCATAAGTGAACCATATGATCTTTCTTTTGTTTCTTCGTCATCTTCTGTTGAATCTGTCATACATATTCCCACATATTACAAAAACTTCTATATAGAAGAAAAGAAGATATCGTGTGACAAAAATAATTTACCTTCAGTGTCAGCCTTTTTCGAGCATATGGAGAGCACTTTTACCTATTCAGACCAAAGCCTCACATTAAGATAAATAACTAGAAGAGACATCTCAAATTCACTTTCACAACGACCAACATGTTTGAAATGGGCAAAATATTGAACTAAAATGTTTTATGACACGGAGAAACTCAAGTTTTGGGATAAATGTCGAGCTGCATAAGGAATTTAATTTCATGGAGGTTTTCAAAAGAGATAAATAATGGTAATGGGATAACTTCCAAAACCTTATCATGGAGCATATTGCGTACCCTAAAAGCATTTAGATGACCTGCAAGCACTTGAGAACGATGAGCTAGATCTTCGGTGAATTCCTGCATCAAATATTATGCTTAATAACTGATAACAACAAAAAGGGAAGAAAGAACTCAGAATATTGATGGGCGAGAACATCAGTACCATACCTGAAACCCAATGTGCAACCTCTTTCCCCCTTTGTGATAAGGAATTAAAACTGGACGCTTGTTGAAATATTCTTTACAAACAAGTGGTTCTACTCTGTATGAAAGCCCACCCTAAATTCAAACAATGTCTTCTCAATTCAAAGAGAATAACATTTCACCAAGATAAATGTAGTATCGCATATCTAAAACATATATGTATATCGCATCCATTTTTCGTATATTGAATATGATCTGAATTACATAATATGCATCATTTTTATGTATAGCCGCCATCATTTTCCCAAACAGCAATTTTGGTACCAAATGGTGGCTGTGCAGTCCAGGTAACTGATATATTAGTAGCCAACCAAAAAATCTAGCTATCCAAGCCTTTGGCAAATTGAGAGTTTACAACGCAAGTTACACTTTCTACGTGACCAAATATATTTGTGACAACAATTAAGTATAGTTCTTATGTGTGGTAAATTACCATTCCAACAGACCTTCTCGAAACAGAGATCTCCTAGTTCAGGCATTATTAAGCTCTCTCATAACGTCAAATTAGTTGAAAGTCCTAACTACAATGTAAGAAATAAATGCCAGTCTTCCATGTGTAATCCACAAATATGCCAGTCTTCCATGTTAAAACTGGTAAACAGATTTTATTTCAAGAAAATACATCATTATAAAAAAGTTCAAGTGAACAGACCTGTATGCCACAGGATCAAAAGGGTGAAAAATATTGAGCATCTGCCTACAGGCAGGCATTTCTTCAATTATCTTTCCATCTTGCCAATACTCTAGACCTCTACCTGTAGAAAGCCAAAAATAGAAGAGTTCAAGTAAGCAACAATGAGAATGAAAAAGCAACAGGTGAGAAGAATTTTCAAACAGACAACTTGTATCCACAAAGAAAAGAACAACCATGTGATATCATGAAAATATTTGGAGGCATCGCATGATAGCAGTGGGCAAATATAGCACATTAACAATCTACTAGTATTAAGCAACTCTTACCAATTCCAATCCTGACATTACGCAGGGAAAGAAAGAAACCAAGAGGAGACCCAACTGCAAAGAATGTATCCACCTAAAAGACAGAAATTATTATGTCAAAGAAAGAAGAATCTCTTCAAATGTTGCTCCATAATTAACTTTTTTCATCAGTGTACAAGAAAACAAACAGATAACCATTGAGACACTAAGCAATACCAAGAAATATCTGAATGAGGATAGATGGAAATAATTGGCAATACCTTGAATTCAAGCTTTGTGTACTTGATTTGAGGCGTATAATTCTGGGTCATATTTCCCTGCTCAGAGGGTAACTTTTGAGAGGGGGATTGATATGAACCTTCATTCTCTACTTCCTTGTTACCTGTTAAGAGTAAATTAGAAATCCCGATAATACTTATCCAATACGATTTTCTCAATAAGTGCATGAACAAAGTATAAACAACGGAAAAAACCTAATATACATTTATATGATTTTTTTCTTGCCAGATTTTGAGTAAATCTGGCTCTTGCGACAAAGAACAAGAACTAGGAATGACCACATTAGAATTCTTTACATGTAAAAATGTTTTCAAGCCACTTTTTTGTGCAGTAGGAAAAAGTGCTCTAATTCCTACTCTTTTTGTCTAGGAAAAAGTGCTCTAATACAAGAAAATGGGAAGAAAAATACAAGATGTGGCAAATCATATCTAGATGGAGTTCAGCATTTCTACCTACACCACCATGGTGCGATTCCAGTTCAGCTATTCTTGCTTTTAGGGTAAGCACCTGCAATAACAGCAGTTTAGCCTAAAGTCTAACTATCGCCAAAAAAGAAAAAAACATGCACAAAGACAGATAGAGTTAAAGTTATTGATATTATTCTTACCTCTTCCGTCAGCATATTGATTGTTTTCCCCTCCTCGGTGGTGTCTGCAGATGCACTAGTGTTCTCCCCCAAATTTTCCAAAACACCGTCGAGAACTTCGATGCCTGTGCTTGTACTATTACCTAAGCTACTATTATCCTCGAGAGGAAGTGCGTCACTGGAACCCTGATCTAAAACTCGGTCTTCATCCTCCACAGAGGACTTACCACTAGGTTGTTCAGACTCCGCAGTATGCTGAGATAATGTATGAGATGGTTCCCTTGGTGTCCGAGAAGATCTGCAATGAGGAGAGGAATCGGTTTCATCTACACAGGATTCTTTATTTCCACCACGCTCTTTGTACATGAAATCTACCGGAAATTGGGAGGATAAATTCTCTTGATGACAAAGGATATCGTAAGAGAGGACACTTCCCAGAGAATGAGCATATATAGACACCTGCAAAGAGCTATCATAGATTAGGATACTTCCAACCACAAAAATATAGCAATGGCTTGACTATAAAGGAATATAAAAGCTTGAGCATTAAATTCCAAAGGGTACTTACTTTTCCATCGTAACCTGGATTCCTCTTGATAAATTTCAGGTACAACCTATTTAACTGGTTAGATACCTAAAAGAAAAGACAAGATTTTCAGTTCTAACTTGCAACAGATAGTTGTAAAGTCCAACTAGTAACTTTTAGTGTTTTTCACGGTTAATGTATGTCATTTAATTATTTAGAGAGAACTCGAGCCAATTACTATAGTATTAAAAATTTAAAACTACAGAACAAGGCAGAAACTTTCACGATTAAATAGCAAGTATACCGAGTTGATGATCTCCTGGCAATAGATAGGACTCATGTAATATAGCACATCATGAACAGTTGCGCTTAGCATGAAACGCAAGCCACGCACACCCTCCAAAGTAACCTTCTCGACAGTGTTTTCACCATCAAGCTTCAACCCCTTTCTCCACTGCAAAGCAAGTACCATATTAAGATTCGTAAATGTACAACAAGCAATTTAATAAACCTACTCAAGGCACAGCGCAGGAAATATAAATAGCAATCCAGCAGAAATATTTTCATACAGTTCTCAAGATGGAGAGATTATGAAAAGACAATTTGGTTACCTGGCAAGGAATGAAGAGTACCCTCTGAGTATCAAGTTGGTGTGCAGACAGATGATGTTCAGCCAGATTTGCTGTAATGGCACGAAAATCTCCGACGTCATCAACTAAATTAGCTTTCTCCAACCTTTGACCAATACCGTGAACCATAAATACTAAATGCCTAACTGGAACCTAAAATAACATTTAATAATTAGAAAGCCAAACACAAAATTAGTGAACGTAAAAATCACACTATGAAGCAATTACTGTATCTAACGGACGGATATATCATAATTATATTGGACATACACAGTGCCTTACCCAGGCTTCTTAAATCTCCTTATTATATAAATGAGAGGTGAACCAGAAAACTAAGGACTCTAAAATAGAAAAAAAGAAGGCATGATCAAGTGCTAGAATCCCTACTTGAGAGCTGTAGTCATCCATTTCCTCCTCCTTCCGTTGACGCAGTTCATCCTGAAGCAGAAAAGAAAATCCTTGTAACTTGATAAGAATGGCAGCGTTAGGGACATAAGGAATGTAACCTTAAACATAATTCATTCACTTAAAATGCTAACACAAACTTATGCCGAAATGCACTATATAATTATCACATTGCATTGATCTAAAATGATTTCCTGCAAAGTTCCTAGATACAAGGAATGTAACATGACATATGGAATGTAACCTAAAACATAATTCATTCACTTAAAATGTTAACACAAACTTATGCGGAAATGCACTATAATTATCACACTGCTTTGATCTAACATGATTTCCTGCAAAGTTCCTAGATACAAACAACATGAAGGATCTAACTTGTCTATCTATAAAAATAAAGCAAAACAAGGTATATCAACAATAAATGGAAAAAAAGAATGACCTGATAATGTATCAACTGCAGAGAACTTGAAAAAGTATTGATATAAAAATAATAAATTGATAATAGGTTTATACTTCTTGCTCAAGCAACCCTATCATCTGACTGGTAATAATAGTTGCATAAGGACATTCTAGCTACCCATACGTTGAGAGTGCATGGAATTGTTTTTTCTTTCGATAGTTCGTATGTTTGGAATCTTTCAGTATTCAACTTGGTGTAAGCTGGAACATAAACCAAGAATGGGAAAGCTTATAGTTGGGGTAACGAGATCCACGCAGACTGTCATATCAAAAGTGACTAAAAGTTGATCCTGAACATTACGTCAGGTTACTTGCATATATACGTAAGGTTTATTAGTAAATGTCAAAATTTAAACTAAATGTGCAGAAAAACAAACCTGTGTTGGTTTTGCAGACCCAGAGGATGAATATCCACGCCTTAGCTTAATTGCTATTCCTTTGAGACCAACGATATTAGAGAAACCATATGAGTCTGCATTTAACCAAGCCTCCCAGGTATCATCCTCTCCTGTAAAAAGTGCATGGAGACCCTACAACAGAAGAGACAACAGCTTGAGATAAATAGTGATCAAACCTAGATGAAGAACATCATAAACAAAACAACTACACTCATCACTAACTAAAGATAAATGCATACCGGTGTAAAACCTTGTAAATCAATTCTAGCTGCAAAAAGTCCAGATTGCTGAAAGGTCCTCCTATGCCATACCTGAATAAAAGAAAGCTCCATCAGGAAGAATTCATAATCTTTAAGACTGCAAATAAAAGAAAATGTGGCAGTAAGATTGGGACTTTTAGTTTGACAGATTCTCCATCTTTACGGCCCACAATATTGTTACCCTATTGGCATGCAACTGATCAAGCCACAAATCAAGGTATAACTCATGGTAATTGGTAAGAACACGAAAATGTTTATTTCACTTCGGTAAAAGGGTTTAATTTTGATTTTAAAATCTTTCGATTTAAATTTAAGTGGTGAGAGAAACAAAGCTGTCTCAAGTTTGTAACAGAATGTATAGACACTTCACATATTGCTATTCATCAACATATTTACAGATGAAGTTAGTATATCGAGGTTTTCAAATGTTAAATTCTTTGAAACAGATTTCAGTATAACTTCAAGGCTTGTATGCTTGCTGTACTGATAAAATAGATGCAATGAGATAATGAAATGAGTACCCTATACAGAAGTATTATTTGTATATGTTTAGGACGAAATAGCATAAGCCATGTGATTTTGATCTTATGAATGTAGACTTAGTTTCTAACATGATATATATTTGTAAGGTATGAAGGAAGGATCTCGGAGAGCAGTTGTGCTCTTCATATGTTTATTTCAAGTAGTTTCAGCCAAAATGCCTCGGTATCAGAATTGCTATTGAGGAGATATTCACATCCACAATCTTCTATCTAATAAGTAGCATAAGCAAATTATACTACATGAAAATAACCTAGCCGACCAACAAAATAACAGACCTTTGAGAAACAATATTACACTTTACCTGCTTACGATACGCAAACTCTAACTGCTCAGCAACATCCTCACGCAAAGGCAGCCAATCTAGACCAGATTTACGAGCAAACCAGTGTCCTCGTAAAACGCGTCGATTTTCTCCACTCCAGTAAACAGGAAAACAATGACGTTTGGCTAAATCAACCTGCGGTACCCTGAAAAGCTTAAGTTTCTCGAAGTATATATCCAAGTAAACACGGGCGGCCTAGCCTTTATTTGGATAAGTAACAGCAATTTCTCGGACAAACAGAAAGAAAAGGTACAAATTAGTAAAAGAATCCTCAGTGTAAAATAATTGGACACGCCCTGTTTAAAGGGTATGTCCTTAGCTTGTACCAAGACTGAAGGGAGATAATTATACGATGATGCCAATCTAAGAGCTTCTTCATCACTTAATCTCCTTATACAGTTCTTTAATTCCTCTTCCCTAATGTCTGGGTTTGAAGATTTTTAGTGAGGAATGGGTTGTTCCGTGGTTGTTATTGTTTTAGTTCAGGTTGGGCTTTTTCTTCTTCTTGTATCCTCTTCTTATCGTGGGTGCCTTGTCAACGTATTATGTATTTTCAGACAAAACAAAAATGAAAGTCCTAAAAAGATGCCCGAAAGAAATTATTATGAACAAACAAAAGTGAAAAGGCAGACAGAGAATCATCTTCTACCAAGTGGAAATTTTGAACCTCTTAATCTTGGTTAAAATTCCACTAAGATCACACTGGGGTAGCCGGTCAATGATTTGATACAGTTTCATTTATAGGTCGTAAAGTTAACAAACTCAATGTTAAAATCATAACAACACTTTTGTGGAAGTCCTACAGCAACAAATCAAGACGATTACTAAAAATGTGGGCACAAATAAGAAACATATATAGATACCTCAAAGAGTCCTCCTTTTACAGGAACACCAACTCTCTCTTCATCATCTGCAAGAAGCTGTCCTGAACGATCATCTATAGAGGACTGAGATTCTGGACCAGGTTTAATTTCTGAGATAGTATTGCTTCCAATCGGCCCTACGCTACATTCTCCGTACTCTCTCCACCATTTTGAGAGCAACTCCTCCTCTCTCTGTACATGACACGTAACAGGTAAAGAAGCAGTTATGCGAAGAAATGCTAAGAGAACTTTCTGATGAAAAAGAAAAAGAAACTGTGGCCTAAAAACTCTTTGATCGTAAGATCGGGAATACGCACTCAGTTTCATTTTTTTCATTATGCTCTGCTTCTCATGTTAAATTGTTGCCAACTGAAACTAGTTAGGCTTTGGTTAACGACTGCCAGTCTCATGCCATGGAACTCGTGGTAGTAGTCTTTGTTATCAATGTAATTCACAGAAAAACAAAAAGAAAGAAGAAGTAAACAAAATCCTACAAGTATCTCCCACAGACCATAAAATAATAACTGTGAGAGAATTCCTATTTTCATTTCAGATGATATTTACCATTACAGGGGACCTTGAAATACTTCAAGCAGTTATTAACAGCTACGGAAACTAAGAGAGAGTACCTGCAAAAAAGAAGCTTCCAATGCAAGGGAGTCCCTCATACTGAATCGCAAGCTATCGGTCTTCCCCACTATCTCCGAGCGAGGAACGGATGCTGCTGGCTCTGCATAATTACAATTATATCATTATGATTTGAGAAGATGACGCATTTCTATAGTCAACATTTTTTTAGCTGAGAGTGTTGTATAATTCAAAACAGACAACTGCACTTTTGCACAAGTTAGAATTTCCTAAAATAAGAACACGTTCTTCTTATCGAGTCCTAAAACAAGAACACCAAACACATGGTCCTATATAGTACTGTCACGATTTCATCTAAGCTCCGTATTGACGAGTATTTGTACAGAATTAAACAAATCATTACTTAAACTTTCACCAGCGCGAGCATGAACTATCGATACACTTGCTATGTTATAACTTACAAAATGACATGGGTAACACACAACCAACAGGCAGCACAACTAACAACCCAAAGCCGATAGAAAAGTTAGTAAATTCCACTCTTTCCATAGTCTCAATTATGATTCCTCGTGGTCAAACTCGAAAGTAATTAATCTGAAATTTTACCCTAAATCATTAACTAAAGTTATACTTAGGTTAATTAAGATGTTCCTGCCACTAAGTTATAGTAAACACTAAAGAATTTACAGAAAAACAAAATTGTGCGAAAGTAGTTATTTACCATTCTCGCCAAGAGGAACCTTATAGAAATACCAACGAATATCTTCACCATCAGAAGGACTTTTAGTCTGTGCTAAATACTTCTTACGACCTTCACGTTGTTCAATCACATCTTCCAATCTAGCGATATTCGATGGCGTATTCTTTAATGAATCAGGAGAATTTTCATCTTCTATCCCACATATCCCACTCCCTTCAGGAACTTCATCTATATTCTCTGATTCCCTCATCAAAATCGAACTAATCCCGAGACGAATTTACTACACATTCGATGGGAAAACTGAATGCAATTTCTTCTTTCGTGGAAATTGAGAAGGGTTTAATAGGATTGGGCGATGAAATGTAAACCCTAATTTTGAGTTTAGAGAGGGAGACGGTTAGAGCTGAATGTTTAGTGTTGAAAGAGGAGGTTGGTAGACAGCGTGGATGAAGAAGAAAGAAGAACCTTTTTTTTTTTTTTTATAATCTAGAAAGAAGAAAGAAGAACCTGAGGAAAGGTAGTTGATTCGTTTTTTCTTTTTGGACATTTCATTCACGTCGAGGAGAAGAATGATGATGGCTGACAAGGATGGCCAGTCCTAGTCTTCAATTGCGGAGTGCGGGGTTCTTTCGATACCCATGAAACCATGCATCCTGGAGCCCAGATATAACTTTTTTCTTTTTTTTTCTTTTTTTTGTTTTTGGAAACAGGTGTTTCGAAAACAACCCAAAACCGGGGATATAAAAAGGAATTTGGGATATAAGAAAAGGACAAAAACTGAATCCATATATCAATTCGGGGTCACCCCTTATCTAAGTATTTTTTTAAATCCTAATCAGCGACGGATCCAGGAATTTATGTTTGGGTGGGCTAATTTTTTTTTCTCGAACTCTCAACTTAATTTGTCTCAACTGCAAGAATGACAACTGCGGTAATATACTTAAAGCTGAGTATGGGTATGCCACACGATCTCTTTTCCTTGGAGCATAAAGCTTTGAATCAAATTTTTTCACCTTGTAACTAATATTAGGGAGGAATAATTTGCGTATCGAAAATAATAATTTTAATTTATTTAGCGGCCGAAGGCCGCCCAATTTTTTTCTAGTTTTAAAGGTTATTATAGGGATGCAAAAATATTTGGAGTTTGTACATATAAGCATAATAGTCATGACATATTATATTTTTGTCTCATGAATACACTGCATTTTTAGATTATACATAGATATACATAAAATTATAGTCACTTCATAGAAGAAAAATGAATTTTTGGACAAACACTTGCTTTTTTTTTTTTAAAGGTGGACAAACGCTTGCTTAGTTAAGGACAAGACACCCCCATTTGACACACGGTTTATTTTATCAAACGACACGTAACAGTGAGCCCATTCAATACGATTTTAAGAAACATCATGAATACTTGTTTTTCCCTATAGCCTTTGAGAACGGTTGAGATGCTATTCAAAAATTAATCCATGCGGGACCGGGTTCCAAAATTTTTGATTTCTTCCACGCAAAATCATATCTTAACAATTAATGGGCTAATTAAAATTTACACCTGGGCTAAATTTTACAAATGTTAAAAATTACACTAACAAAATATCTTTTTAGAAATTTTGGGGTGGGCTTCAGCCTGGGTAAGCCACCCCCTAATACCGTCCCTGATCCTAATCTACCCCTCACTAATCAGGTTTAGTGGTTAATAATAATTAGTAAAAATCTTAAGTATTTGTTAAATGATTAGTGTGTATTTGTATTTGGGTGAATGAGATGAGAGTAGAAAGATGGAAAAAAAAAATTTGAGAGGGAACTTTTTTTGGTGAAAGTGGAGGATGATTGTGAAGAGAGAATTGCTGCTAAGAGGTTGAAAATTTGATTTTTTTTTCTTTGAATCCACCATTGTTGCAGCTGAAAAAGCTTGGTGCCGGCATGGTATTCAACCAAAAAACCATGCCGGCATTTGTTGGAAATTTTCATAAATTGTTTGCCACTATCCGGGGGGGGTTCGGGGGGGGCGTAGCACCCACAAAATTTTTCAGGTTTTGATCTTCAAAACCTATTTTTTCTGGTTTTAATCAGTCTACTTTTTATCGATTTTCGAGCATGGTCTACTTTCGGCATGGTTTTTGCTTAAATTTCTATCTTGAACATGATGAAAAGTATCCAGAAACTTAATTTTTTTCACTTGACTACCGATTTAGATTTCTATCGAGCATGCCGGCACCATTTTCCGGTGGTTCTTCACCAATTCCGGCATGGTCTTCATCACTTCCTATAAAAATATTCCGTTTTGAGTTTTTTTTCTCGGTTTTAATCGGTCCACTTCCGGCACAAGTAGTTAATTCTCGAGCATGCTCTAAGACATCCGGTTTCCGGATAATGTTCAAATTTTTTTCACATGATGAAAAGTATCCAGAAACTTCAAAATTTTTTTCACTTGACTACCGGCATTGATAGATTTCTATTGAGCATGCGGGTACTTAGTTCTGACATTGAATGTTAGTTACCAACCATGCCTAAGCAGTTTTCAAAGGTCTTCATCAATTCGGCATGGTCTTCATCACTTGCGGCATGATCTTCATCACTTTCGAATTTAAAAAAAAAAATCGTTTCCAAAGTGAGGAGCCGGCAGAGAAGGAGAAGAGAATTTGAAAGAGAGTGGGGAGAGTTTAGAATTTGAAAGGGAATGGGGAATATTTGGGTTTCAAAGCTCTAATCCTGAAAGTGATTAATAAGAAGTGGAGATGGAAATCGGGGATATGATTTTGTTTTTTGATTTTAAGTTTTTTTATTTTTATTTTGAGGGAAGGGTATTTTAGTATTTTCATACCCAAAAGTCACCCCTTAGCAGGCACCATGGGTTGGGAGAAGTAATCAGTATCCCCCAATTCCTTTTTATATCCCCCAATTTCGCGTTCTTCAAAAAACCCCAAATTTTATTTATTAGAATACCTCATTCAAATTGAGGTTTGAAGGATTACATTGATCAATTACATCAATAAACAGGACAATACAGATGCTACAAGATTTACAATCGAAACTTAAAGAAACGAGATATGAAAATCCTATTAAACTTCTGCAGCCCTTTGAAGGATTGGAAATCCTTATGGTTTTTAAAAGCGTACGCTTCACGCTTCGGAGCGTACGCTTCGCTTCAAATTTTACCATTTCGCTCTGAAGCGGTCATGTGAAGCGCATCTTTCATGAAGCGTACGCTTCGCTTCAAATTTCACGCTTCAGAGTTCGCTTCAAATTTCAGCATTTCGTTTCGAATAGGTCATGTGAAGCGCATCTTTCATGAAGCTTTAAAAATTTCATCTAATTTTTAAAGATTTTAAATGAAAAATATGAATGTTTTAAGGGGGAATCGAACACCCCAGCACATCTTTCATGAAGCTTTAAAATTTTCGCCTAATTTTTAAAGCTTTTGAAAGAAAAATATGAATGTTTTAAGGGGGAATCGAACACCCCACCACCCACTTGTCTGGAATAGGTTGATATGGTGTACACACGCTTTGTTTTTGATAAAAATCAGACTTATATAAAATTTAAATAAATATTATCTTCCTAATAAATTAATAATTACTAGTTACGAATAATTTATTTATAAGAAAACACCCGCTTCAAAAATCAACCATGAAGCGACGCTTCACGCTTCGACATACGCATCGCTTCCTAAAAATGAAAAACGCTTCACGCTCCGCTTCATGCTTTCAATACCTTATAATGGTTTTAAACCATTTTGTTTCTTGATCATCAAAGATATCAGATACTTCCATAAAAGGGAAGTAATTTGCCCAAATTAATTTCTTTAGAAACGATCTCCATATTTGGCGAAGTAGATCGCTTTCATCTAGAGCAATGCAAATCCAAATCCACCAAAAAAACCTAATTAGAGAATATGAAAACAGGTCCTGATAATTTTGTGAAACCATCAGACCGATCAGAAAACCACAAAAATTGTTTAGAAACAATTTTTTTTATTGGAAGATAAATATGTATAAGGAAATAAACTCGATCCGTCCGGTAGATCTGAAAAATCAAACCAAAACCGGACGGATCAAGGATTTAAGTTTCTGAAGAAAGTAGTTTTTTTTTTTCTTCTTTGGTTCAAAGAGAAAAGGGGAGAGAGAAAGTAAAATATGGAGCCCAGATATTACAATGTTGCTAATGGAGGGTACCATTTTGCTTGGGGGTGTACCGACCCAAAGGCAAATGCTCTTTTGTAGTATATGCATATTGGTACACCGCAAGCAAAACGGTACCCTCCATTAGCCGTCTTTGAGATATTACAGAGATGTCATGGTTGTATATTGTACTTTAATTTGCTTGGGAGTAGGTTAATTTACTTTAATTTAATAATAATTACTTATAAAAAGTATATAATATTCATGATTTTACCAATGAAAGAAATTGAAGTTTTATTTTTGAAGCATGATAAATATTATTAGAATTAAGCGGCAATTACACGAGGGTAAGTGATACACAAGGAGTCATCTATTATAATTTGGTTAATGCATGGTGGGATTGTACGATCCCAAAATAAAGTTGTAATGTTCTCCAATTGGTTGTTGTCCGTCCGCTGCCTGATTCCCTTCTCTATAATTGTGGTTGATAGTGCAGTATGGGATCTGCCTCATGATTTTTTTGGTTTCAGAAATCGTTCCTGAGATGTACCAAGGCGGATCAGTGTCCGAGGTTAGAAACCGAAGCAGGTTTTCCGAATCGGTTTCGAACTGAACTTTTGGCCAACTTCGTTTTTTTGTCGTCCTCGACGCTATGAGCATTGCCCAAGACTCGGCGGTGAGAGCGGTTGTGATTCCTAGTGGTTGTGCCACGGCTATTAAGGTGTTGGCAAAAGCATCCCTGCAAATGAAACCTGCTCCAGCTATTCCCGGTTTTCCTCGCGCTGCTCCGTCTGTGTTGATCTTGATCCAGTCTATAGTAGGTCCGATCCAACCTATTAAGATTGTTGTAGACGTTGATGTTTCATTTCTTGGGTTTGCGGGAGCTAGTATTCCAGGTAGCACAGGAGGGAGGTTCTCTTGGGCCCAAGAGAACTCTTGTTGAAGACTGAGAGCCATTTGGGTAATGTTATTGGGATTTGGTTGCCTTTTTCGATAAATGTAATCATTCCTAGCTAACCTAAGGACCAGAAAAGGAAACAGGAGGTTGTTATGATAGAGTGGTGAGTTTTCATTTGTAGAATTTGTGTGATTGTCATCTGGGGGTTTGACAAGTTTGGAAGATTTTGGGTTGTGTCTGATTGATTAGGGAGTCTGATGAGGAGAGTGTTTCATGCAATGACAGCCATTGGACAATGGAGGAGCATGTGATCAGCAGATTCCGGATCAGAATTGCATTGTGGACAAATATTGGTATCAGTGAGGTGGATATGGTTTAAAATGGCGAAGGTCGGGAGACCTTCGTTGATTACTTTCCACAAGAAAAGCTGTAATTTTGGAGGACATGGAAGTGTCCATAGGAACTTAGTTGGTGGCAGTGGGTTTTGGTGGGAATGATCTAATGAGTTAGTTAAGCAGTGATATCCAGATGTTGTGGTGTATTTCCCAGATTTGGTGAAAGGCCAGATGATTCTATCAGAGAGGTTGTTTTGGGGTAGGTGGATATTCATGATTCGCTGAATTATGTGGGGTGGCAGCAGATTTAGTTTATCGTGATTCCAAGTGTGAGTGAGAGGATCAATGAGGTCAGCAACTGTTTGGATTGGGTAGCAGCTTGTCGGGTCTAGGGTGTTTTCGAATTGTGGAATCCAATTTTCTTGAATATGGGTTGTCAATCCATCTCCAATTTTGTGGAAAATATGTTGTTTGATTATGGGAATGAGGGACGCTAATTGCCTTCATTGGGGACTGACTGAAGACGAGATAGTTGTATTTCCTGAAAAGAGAGGTTGTTGCTTAAGATATTTTTCGTTGCAGAAACTAGCATAGATTGAATCCGGTTTTGTCGTGAATGTTCCAGACCCGCTTCATGAGTAGCACTTTATTATGATCGCTGCTTCTTCGAATTCCCAGACCTCTTTCTGATTTGGTCTTAGTCAACTTATCATATCTCAGTGTGTGAAGCTTCTTGATTGAGGAGTCATGTCCCCAGAAAAAATTTCGGGTGATACGATCTATCTTCTTATTGACATTAACAGGTAAAAGTTGTGCTTGCATGACATGGTTTGATGTAGGGGTTAGGGAAGATTTTATGAGAGCCAGTCTTCCTGGAGGTGTTAGACATTTCGTTATCCATCCCCTTGCCTTGCGTGCCTACCGATTTAGCAAAGGTTCAAAAATGTGGCGAGAGGATCTTCCATGTTTGAATTGAATTCCTAGGTAGATCGGGGGTGACGATGTTGTAGGCATACTGAAAGCTTCATGAAGCTCAAGTATTTTTTGTTGGTTGAGCTTTGGATGGTGGATGATAATGGACTTTGAAGTATTAATGTGCTGACCTGCTGATGTGTTGTATGCTTGGAGGAGGTGCTTGAGTTGAATTGTGCCTTCTTTGGAGGCTTTGTATGTGATGAGAAGATCATCCGCATACATAAGATGGAGAACTGATGGAGCTTTTTGTGAAATGCGTAATCCTTCCACAACTTTTTGGGCCTCCAGAACTGCCAAGTCCGTTGATAGAATTTCCGCACAAACAATAAATACATATGAGGATAGGGGATCCCCTTGCCGAATTCCTCTAGTTGGAGTGATATATCCATGTGGTGTGTCGTTGATGTTGATTGAATATGTGACCGTTGATATACAAAGCATGATGTATTCTATGAATGTTGTCAGGAAACCTATTTTGGTAAATACTTTTCTAACAAAACCCCAGTTTAGACTATCATATGCTTTTTGGATATCCAATTTAAGTGCTATTTTGGGGTCCTTAGTGTTGGTTGACGTTTTAATATGATGAAAAAGCTCTCCATCAATTGCAATGTTATCATAGATAGATCTTTGGGGCACAAAAGCGCTTTGATAAGGGCTTATTAGGAATGGGAGTAAGGGGCGTATGCGGTTAACCAAGATTTTTGAGATGACTTTGTAAGTTACATTACAGAGTCCTATAGGCCTGAATTGTGATGGTTTAGATGGGTGATCTATTTTGGGGATTAAAGTTAGGTTCGTATGATTCATGAGTGGATGGATATTGAAAGAGTTGAAGAAAATACGTACCATATCTATTAGTTGTACGTGGGTTGTTTCCCAAAAGACTTTGAAGAACTTACTAGTATATCCGTCCGGACCTGGAGCACGTTCAGACCCAATGGAAAACATGGCTTGTTTGATCTCTGCTAGAGTTATTTCTTTCGTCAGTGAGGCGCATTGTCTGGGTGTTAATCTTGGGGTTATTGCTGAAAATAGGCTCTCATCTATCATTGTATTTGGGGTCGTATATTGATCAGTGAAGTGATCGATCATTAGTCCAACCACGCCATCTTTATTTGTAACCCAATTGTTTTGTTGATCCTGAAGTTGCTGAATGTTATTACAGCTTCGGTGGATTGTTGCTTTAGTGTGAAAGAAAGTGGTGTTACGATCTCCTGATTGTAGCCATTGAATTCTTGATCTTTGTCACCAGTAGGATGCATGGCAATCAAGTAACGTCATATGTTGTACTCTGAGTTGTTTTTCATGGATTTGCCAATATGTCAAATCATTGCCAGTACGGGTGGCACATTGATGTTGTGTCATTTTGATTTGTGTTGTAGATTTCTTGATCATAGTGGGGAGGTGGCCGAAAGTTTCTTTGTTCCAATCTGTTAGGATCTCGCTAGTTGAAATGATCTTGAGCTGCAAATTCACGGTCGGATCTGTGTCATGAAGCCTGGTCCACGATGAATTCACCACTTGTTGCAGTTCTGGGTGGGTAAGCCATAAGTGCTTAAACTTATAATTCTTGCTCCCCTGACAGTCTATTGCTCTTGTTTGGAGCAAAATTGGGGCATGGTTGGAGGCAATTCTCGGTAAATGAGTAACTCCTGCATGTGGGTTGGACGTTCGCCAATATTGAGTTGCCATAGCTCTATCGAGTCATTCCAGGATGTTATCTTGTCCTTGCTGGTTGTTCGTCCAGGTGAACAGATCGCCTCGGAATCCTAAATCCATGAATCTCATTTGATCAATTACGTTGAGAAGTGGTTGAGTTTGTGCATATGTTACTTGTCTGCCCCCTTTTTTTTTTGGTGCATTACTTCATTGAAGTCTCCTATGAGGACCCATGGTTCATTGATGTTGGAAAAAAATGATGGGAAGTCGTGCCAAAAATCCTTTCTTGCAACTGGGTGGGGGGGGGCATAGATGCACGTGCACATCCAAGGATGTTCATGTGTCGGAGGGGTAATAAGGATGTGTATATAACTTTGAGAATGTAAGATGATTTGCACATCGTAGTTGTCTTTCCACATTAGGCATAGTCCTCCTCTCCTACCAACTTTGGGAACAGAAAAATTATTCTGAAACCGAAGTGATTGTCCAATAAATGCCATATGATTGTTAGTAGATAATGTTTCAGATATGAAAACAAAGGATGGCTTATGCAATGATATCAAGTTTCGAAGATGTTGTATTGTGTTTTGCTGGTTGATTCCCTGGCAGTTCCATACTAAAATGCTCATCTTGGCAATCTTACGTAGTTATAGTAGCAGTTACAAAGAAATATAATAGTCTTCGACAATTAAAGTTTTACACGAATACACATCCAAATACTGGATACAACTTAAGAAGTGAACAATGATTTAAGACAGGATACAACTTAAGAAAATAAAAAAATGAAACAATACTTGAGACTAGATCAAGCTAAACAATATAAAGGAAACTGAATTTAAATGAGACTGATTTGTTAAGACCAGGGTATTTTGAATGGACTTACTCGGGGGTTAGTCAGATCAGAGGAGTATGGGTTTGGGACAGTGGAAATCATTTCTTCATATTCGGCACGTACAAGAGAGGCGCTAAGGAGGCTTGAGATAAACCAACTTCTAACATATAAATTATGAGACCGACAAGGTTTGAAAAACAAAAACAAATGGAATTAAACGCTCGAGAAAGTTGCACAGAGATGCTAGACTACTGAGCATTAAACAATAAAAGCCCAAAAGAATAAGTCATGAGAAAATTAGGAGATACATAAGATTCTTACAGATGTTTAAACATATCAAGGTGGACATTGAAAGAAATTGAAGTTATGAGAATTTTTTTTTTTTTTTTTAATAACTAAAGCATTTTATTTAAATATGAGAAGGCTCGGTATGCCTCTCTAGAAAAGTATATAAACCGAAGAAGTCCTAAATTCTTAACTGCTTATCTCTTTTTACTCTTTTAGGGATGACGTCAGCTAAATGGTTGTCATCCCTTTTGACATAAGTAATATTCCAATAATCAAAAGTATATAAAATGAGTTTTATGTCTCTAATAATTTTTCTACTTTCCCGACTAACAAACAAATATTTTATTGTGATTGATTTCACAATCGTTTTTGCATATGCTATGATGTGTATCTTTTGAATCTCCTTAGCTTTAACCCAACTCAATGCATTCCCCTGCTTCTGGGTCCCTTATTACGGTTGCATAAGATCTTTTGAAGCCAGGGATTGAAACTGCATTAGTACAAAGCACCATTCTGGTGCCACGGTCATTAGTAATATAATCAAATGAAGCATCGACAAAAAGTTTAAATGCAACATTATCTTCAGAATTATGACTATGAACATCAGGATTTGATTTGGGATTGTCTTCTGGATTATGCATGTCATATGGTAATGATCTAAACTGCAACATGTTATAATTAATTCTGGAGACAGTATTAGTGGGATTCAGAAATTTATCTAGAAAGATGCATTCGCATCTCTCCTTCCATATTATCCAGCAGCCAACCATGAGCACAAATATCCAATGATGAATTTTCTTTGTTCATGCATTTCTGACATCTACAAACCACGAAATAATCCACTGTATAACACTTTGGCAGTTGGTGGTTACTTGATCGATGTTGATGTTTAGAAGCCTCCAAACATCCCTAGCATGATTACAGGTAAGCAGCAGATGGAACAGGGATTCTTCTTCAAAGTCGCAAATACTGCAGTGATATTCATCCAAGTGATTAAACTGAGATAACCTTTGCCTTGTGGGAACTGCATCCTTGAGGCACTTCCAGATAAAAAGCTTTACTCTTTATGGGCCAACTTCATCTTCCAAAGTGTTTTCCGCACCACCTTAGGAACTTTACAGACTGCCACTTGATGTTGGACCCTCCTCTCCACAAGTTTATTATAAGCAGATTTCACTATGAATACACCATCTTTAGAAGGATCCCATCTTAAGATATTTCCTCTGACATAGATAGTTGCATTCTATCCTTTCTACATTTTCTAGAGTGAATAAAGTACTGAGTAGCTGTATATTCCAGTCATTAGTTCCTATTATGATCAGCTCACTTACAAAAACATACTGAAGATGTGAAGGATATGCAGTGGCTCTACTATATGACTCAATCATAAGATCCATTTATCATCCCAAATTCTAGTAGAATTCTCATTGTTAACTTCTATAAATTAAGTAGTGTTGTTGAACTATTGAGAGACCCAATTCAATACCCTTCCAAACCCAAGAAGAGTTATTCTTCTCAGCATGTAAATGAAGAAAATCTTCATGCTTGTAATATTTAGCCTTAAGAATTTTACCCAACAAATGATCATATTTATGGCA
This sequence comes from Papaver armeniacum, assembly GCA_023531295.1. Classification (NCBI taxonomy): domain Eukaryota; kingdom Viridiplantae; phylum Streptophyta; class Magnoliopsida; order Ranunculales; family Papaveraceae; genus Papaver; species Papaver armeniacum. The sequence continues at coordinate 49,099 of JAJJWW010019088.1, read as the reverse complement.
GATTCTCCAATCTAACTTAGTAAGAAATGCGTGATTCAACATTTCTAAATCCCTGAAGGCAAGATCACCTAGATCTTTAGATAAGCACATGTTTTGCCAAGAAATCAGATTAATACCTTTGTTTGTTTTAAAACCCCACCAGAACTTTCTTTGAATAGTGTCTAACTTCCTAAGCAGTTTCTTTGGCATCTTAAACGTACTCATTTGATACATGGGAATTGAGTTAAGTACAGCTTTGACCATTGTAGTTCTTCCAGCTTGATGCATTGTTGTACCTTGCCAGTTTCCCAATCTTCTCTCAAAAGCCATTTGAATTTCTTCAAAAGCTTTTACTGTTGATCTTCCTATAATTAAAGGGGAACCCAACTACTTCTCACTTTTATCTATAGGTTTGACACCTAGAGTGTTGCTTAGAGTGTCACAAACCCTTGGATCCATATTGTTACTGCAATGAATAGAATATTTGTAAAAATTGATGATTTTACAAGATTGTGAACTAAAATCTTGCAAAACTTGCAAAAGATATTCACACTGGTCAAATTAGCATGAGTAAAAATGAGACAATCATTTGCAAACAAGCAAATGATTAATGGATGGTGCTCCTCTAGCAACAGAGATCCCCTTGATACTTTTTGAAGGATGAGCTTCAACCATAGTTATAGAAAACCACTCCATTTCTAAGACAAATAGATAAGGAGGTAGAGGATATTCTTGTCTTATCCTTCTTAAGGATCGAAGTCTTTGCATGGAGAACCATTTAGAAGTACATATAAAGTAGTGGTGATGATATGTTGTTGTATTAGATGATACCAATCTTCTGAAAATCCGAAACTCTTAAGAATCTTCATAAGGAAAGTCCATTCAAGTCTGTCAAATGCTTTTGACATATCCAACTTGAGAGCTAGCCATGCACCTTGTCCTTCCTTTCTCTTCATAGAGTGAATAATCTCATGAGAAATTATAGTGTTTTCATTAATTAATCTGCCAGAAACATATGCATCTTGATATGGGAAAATACTTTTCACCATGATGGGATCAGAATCTTGGAAATAATTTTATAAGAAGTATTGCAGAGACTTATACGTCTAAATTGAACTGGAGTGCAAGGCTTGTTCTTTTTAGGGATCAAAAAGATATTAGTCTTGTTCGTTTGTTTAAGCATGTTCTTAGAGGAGAAGAATTGCTTGACCATATCATAGACATCATCTCAAACTGTAGACCACTGAGATTTATAAAAACTTGCTTGAAAACCTTCATGCCCAGGGGCTGACCAATTTCCCATACTCTTGAGAGTTTTGAGAATTTCCTCATCAGTTGGAGGAGCAAGAAACCTGATGTTATCTTCTTCAGAAACCAAAGTAGGAATATGATTATAGTATCTTTCTTCAATGATAGGTAATGAAGTAGTACTAATACTTTTGAAGTGATTAGTTAACAAATCAGTTGTATCATCCCTCGAGTGAACCCAGTTTCCTTCCGAATCTTTCAAGGAGTCAATGTTGTTCCGTGCTCTTTTTTTTTTTATAAAGAGTATGAAAATATTTAGTATTATAGTCCAAGTCTTTCATGAAGTTATCTCTAGACTTCTGTTTATTAAAATCATGTTGTATGTTGTGCCACCTGTGTAGTTCTTTAGTAACTTCAATAGCTCTAGAAGTATTCTATTATGTGAGGTAGTGCTTGAATTGTAGAGATTTCCCTTTGCAAGTTATCCACATTTTAATTGATGTCTCCAAAGTATTCCTTCTTCCATTTAGATAAAGCAATTCTTGTGAACTGTTATCTTTTAACAAGCTTAAAACCTGATGAGCCCTTAACTGTCTTTACCCAAGCTTTAGTTATCTCTGCAACACAACTTCTGCCTTGTAACCAAGAAAGGAAAAATTTGAATGGCTTCCACAATTTTGGTTGAGAGTAATCATTAACAAAAAGGATATGTAAATGATCACTGCCAAGTTGATTTAAATGGAGAATCTTTGAATCGGGGAATTAAGAATTCCAATCAGCATTACCCAAAGCCGTATCTAATGTGGATCTCTTTCTCCCAGTGCCATATTATTATTTGAACAAGTATGTTCTCTACCTATAAATACAAGGTCTTCTAAACCAGCATGCTGAATTACAGAATGAACAAACCCATCACTAGAAGTAGAGGCCGAAAAAGTATTATCCATAAGATGAAAGTTAAGATCGCCAGGCAGAATCCAGGGCTGAGTAATATTGCTGCCAATATCTTTGATAAATTTCCATTGAGTTTTTTTCTTGGTGTAATTACAGTAGCCATACATACAGGAGAGTAAACATTCAGGTTGACTGGGATCACACTGAAAAACTGCATGAATTATGTTATTCTCACAACTAACAATGTCACAGGAGAATCCGTTTTTTCATAGGAGAACTAGACCACCAGATAAGCCAACTGGTTGAAGGTATTTAACATTAAGAAATCTAAATGGAGCAAGTAGAGTTCTCATTATGTCCTCATGCAATTTAGTTTCACAAAGAAATATAATGTCAGGATTTTTGGTCCTAATTAAATTTCTAGTAGCAGTGGTGTTGAATCCTTGAACATTCCAGAATAACACTTTCATTGTATTGAGGGTACTAATGGTCACACAAAATAAAAGTGTAGTAACGTATATTGTTTTTATTCTAGCTAAACTTTTAAGATAACTTATTATGCAAGAAGTAATTAAGAAATCAAAAGCCAACTTGTGAAATAATGCGTAAGAAACAACTAGGTTTATGAGAAAAATGCTACTAATATGCAAACTAAAAGAAAAAGAAAAGCTGGAATAAATACATAACTCTAAGATTTTATATCTGATCCAATCATGTTTTGACACAGAAAATAATGCATAAAAAGAGAGAATGTAAATTAAGTTGCTTGAGAAATAGTTAGAAATGGATACCTGATTCTCCATTTCAGCGTGAACAAAATGATCCTCTCGTGTTATGACCTTGTGAGTAATTTGGTTGGAAGATTTCAACATCGGTGAGAGAATCAGATGGGACATCCATTAATCTATGCCTTTTTACTAGCCTTATATCTTCACCTAAAACCTGGTCATTTTTCTTGAGAAGAAAATCCATATTAATGGCTATACCATCATTTTGAGGGAAGAAAACTGTTGTTTCGACAAACTTTTTAGTGTTTTTCTGACACATAGGAGCAGAGTTAGTTGAGACAGTAGAGACGTTTTTCCTAATGATATTGACTTTACCGAAAAAGTACGGATTCTCGTATGCTTTGATTAAGTAATTCGTAGCATCTCTATAAGCAGCTTTGCAATGATTAATGACATAACACTATGTAGTCTATACAAATACTTTTTGGTTGTCTTTCATGAAAGAACTTCTGTCATCTTGTTACTCCTACATTGGTGATGCATTTTACTCCTCTTCTTGGCGGCATAGACAGATCAATGTTGACACAAACTTTGACAGGAGTACTTCCAATTGGGATAGCATCCTTTGGTTCAATTCATGAGACTTCTCCCATAACCTCACCTATCTTAGTAACAAAATCAACATTCATATGTTCAGGTAGCAAATACTTAAGTTGAATCCAAAATTGTTGAAATCCCCGGTGTTTCTCAGTATAAACCATTCCTGGTATGTAATCATGGACCACAAGAAGGTGCTTGTTAATATTCTATGGCCTTATAAGAAAACTTTTGTCTTTAATCCCATGATCCCATAATGCTGAGACATAATCAAACAACGGGTAAAGGAATCACATCCGAAGAAAAAAATATTCCTGGAATCATATTCTCGGGAACAACATTCCCTTCCTGTCAATCCAACACACAGTAGTGTTCGTATGGGATATTGATCCTTGGGAATTTTATTAGATAATTAATAAGGGGGAAGCCACTTTTACTAAAGGGAAAGCTGACTTAGGTCTATGTTATTTGACCGGGGTCAATTTTGGGTGGATTTAAAATAAACTTTCCCCCTAGTAAAATTTTTTTTTTTATCATTAATTAGGGATAAACAAACCCTAGCTAACATCCCCGAATCATACCATGTTTCTTACAGATGTGTTACATTTTGAAGATCCTTCATTGTTTAAGTTGAATGATCTGTGGAGTGCGAGCAACCATGGGATCATGTGCTGAGCAATTCGGAGGATTGCTTGTGAATTCTTTTACACCAAACAACGAGTTCTCTAGGGTCAAATACTTTATTTAATTTTAGAGAGACCCAAGTATGATTACTGTGTTGACTAGTTAAACATTATACCTATATACAGTGGCTACTGTTGGAAGATTTTTAGGAGATTGCTTGATTAATTAAACATCATATCTATATTACAGTGGCTACTGTTGGAAGTTCTTTTAGGAGATTGCTTTTTGTCGACCAACTGTACATAATGGGTACTGTTTTGCAATTCATTAACAAGTAGATAGTCGATGAAGTAGGTGTGTATCCTGCAATCTTATATATTCATAGATTGCAACACTTGTCTATTTTAGTTTATCCAATCACTGGCGTAGTTTTGATGTGAACAGATAATCTCCAAGTTTTGTAGAGTTTGAATGACTATCTTACTAACACAGCAACATAGAAAGGAGGATACATGAAGTTATGCTCACAAAGAAAAAAAATATTGATAGGGGAAAGCTTATTATCAAATCCACCCAATATTGACCGGAAGTCAAATATCGTAGATTAAGTCAGCTTTCCCTTTAGTAAAATTGGCTTTCCCCCTATTAATTATCTTTGATTATCCTTAGAAGTTTACTTGGAAATAGGTTTTGGGAGTCTCGTCCAAAATGAAATATTGGTCATATTATGGGTATAAAACTAGAGGAAAATCCACTTTCGTCCCAAACTCTATCAAACCCTCATTTAATTGACGGAGGAAGTGAAAGTCTTCACTACACATTAAAGGGTTTGTCAGCACTTAGTCTATTGTATAAAATTGAAATGACATTAGACGACAACTATTTGCAATGCAGTTTTTCTTTTTCAAGCGACATTGGATTTGTTATATCACTTTTTCTGCTTCATACTGTAAACAATCTGCCGTACTATATAATTTTTGAAATTTTTTTATAGTCGTGTGCAATGGCTAAAACAAATATTTTTTTATCCAAACATCTAAATATATGCCAAGCTCTTATGTGTTCCAACTCACCCGGAATTTCTTTCTTTACTGCTCTTCATCCCAATTTTATTTCTTCCCTACTCTTATACTACATCATACTTCGAGATTAAAAAAAAACTAGAATACAAAACAAGTAAATTTAATTATGGAATAAGACGTGGCATTTTATGAAGCACATATCCCAATTAAAGATGATGGTGGTGTAGTTACAGGTCAAGAAAAAGAACCGATATTAAGATCCAATATTTCCAGTATTAATAAAAACAATGTAAATCCAATTGGTAGGAACAAAGAATATCTAGAAAATCCAAAACGCTTCAATCCTCAAAAAATTATATCGTGAAGCGAAAAATGGCTGGTCACCGAAGACTTGGTGAGTATTTTTGTTTACATATTTTTATATTTTGATTACGTTTTGTTATTATGAATGTGCACTAATTTTATATGTTTGCATTGCAGATGATCACGGTCAAATTAAGTACTTGAAGATTCATAAGAAAACATTCTCCCTTAATGAGTGTAATAAGACATACAAACATGTATCTGATTATGATTACAAGTATAATGATGCACCACCACCCCTACCACGCGTAGTCGAAAAAGTTGACAACAATAATGGAACTCAAAATGTTGTGACGGAAGCTGATATTCCTGCCCAAAAAACAACGAGGACACTGAAAGAAAAAACTCATAGATCAAAGACAAGCACAATATCCCAATGACACTTCAAGGGATTTTGTTGACTCATTTAAAGCAATGGGAAACTCTTAGCATATTTCAAAGATCAATATGGAGCTCTCCGATAATAACTAAAAGAGGAAAATGAGATGTTTGAAAGACGTATGGAAGATAAGTTAAAAGAATGCGAGGAAAAATAGATGATGGCTCATTGGTCTAAGTTATCTCCCGTTGGCTAGAGACAGCTTAAATGAGAAGAAAAAAATGAGAAATACTTAAGAAAAATCAACAACGTAAGAGTTGGGGATAACGTTGAGTTGTTGTTTTCAAATTAAATTTTATTTCCATTGTCGAAGTTTTATGTTTCGATGTTTTTTAAATTTCATTTTTCTATTTCGATGTTTCGTAATTGTAGTTTAATTTCATTTCAATATTGTTGATGGGGGGTTTTAGTTTAGGGCGATATCCCTAAAATTTTATATTTCTGATTAGAATACTAAACTCTAATCTTCATTCTACAAAGAATTGATGTATTAAAAACCTAATGAGCGCACCTATGCTTCTCTCGTTGTATGTATGTGACCACATTTATGAGCTTCGCCTGGCCGAATTCATAATATATATATATATACAATTTGTATTTACTGAGAAACTTAGTATCTGTATATACAAAAATTATCAGAATAATAATAATGCATGTTGCAATATTTCCAGATATTCTATAATTTTATCGCATTGAAACTCAAGTTCCTAGATGAATTATTCACTAGTGTAGAGCCTGCTGGTGAGTATTTATTTAATGTTGAATTTCCAACTGAACTCTTAATACTAACCTGGTATCCATGAATATATGTTTAATTGACATGATCTATATGTTTTATCATAAATCTATGTGTCATAGTTATGATGTTTAATTGATTATATATGTTAATATGCAATCTTTTAAACAATTGCTTAAATAAAATTGCAGAACGACATTATGCTTACGACTGAAGAATACATGTTTTTTATCATAAATCTATGTGTTATTCGTTATGATGTTTAATTGATTATATATGATAATATGCAAGCTTTTGAAAAATTTCTCAAATCAAATTACAGAACGACATTATGCTTACGACTGAAGGATACATGTTTTTATCATAAATCTATGTGTTATTGGTTATAATATTTAATTGATTATATATGATAATATGCAAGCTTTTGAATAATTGCTTAAGTCAAATTGCAGAACGACATTATGCTTACTACTAAAGAAGAATGAGAGGTCATGTTAAAAAATTATGATTGGGGTGGAGAAGTTATTTGGCATGAGGTTACATAACGGATTTCTTCTCCTTTGTATGAGATGTTGATGATTTTGGATAACATGGTAGAGGAATCAAGACCCTCTAAAGAAGGAAAGTTGATTGTGTCAAATAGAACTACTCCACTTCTTGTTATAAGCAGTGATGATCAAAGGGAGAAGATCCAAGTTTTCTTGAATACTTTTTTTTTCACTACCCATCAGAATAAAGTTCAGGGCCACATAATATTCAATTGTAATATTGCAGTTCTTTCAAGCAATTTGAATGAACCGATGAATCATAAATCATCAAGGCTAAGTCTATGTTTATGTTTACTGCGGCTACATGATCTAACCTACCGGCTTTCACTTTACAAAGGGGTATATATTATATCTCTACTTTTTTGCTATATTATTTTATCTTTACACTATTGCTATATATACTTACTGCCTATTTTATTTCGTCATGATTTTAGTGATTTTAATATTCTCTTTTCGCGGGATCCTAGAAAGCAATATGTTTTTCCACTACAAGTTTCTGAAAAGAAGCCGACCAATTTTATGAGGCTTCACCGGTTCCACGCTCCCATTTGGCTTTGACAGAAGTCCGTATAATGTTGCGGTTTTGAGCCCCATTATTGGAAGAGATTATGCCTCAGGGGTTATTGTCACCCCTAATTTCCTCACAATTATTTTTCTAAGAAGACCACTTATAGGAGTGGAGCGGAAGGCTCCTAAGAAAACTGAATCATATGAATATTTTGCGTCACCTGAGGATATTGAAACTTGTCGTCGACATAAGGGTGTTATGCCTTTTAGTAAATGGGGGTTCAATTATAAGAGATTTGTGACACTTCTAGATTTCCTTCTTGACGTCGCTGGACCGAATCCGGATGTTTATCTTGAGACTACTGAGATAACTGCAGAGTTTAGGCTTACCGTAGATAATAACCTTGTTTCTTCTTTAAGGCTTCAGTGCGATGTGGGTGATCTGCTTGAGGTGGAGGAGAGTGATACCTCATCCGGTGAGGAGGTACATGATTCAGATGGAATGCCACATATGAGTGATTCGGACTTTGACTATGATATTTATTTGATGGTTCTTCTGACAAAGAATAGATTGGTTCCTTGGATGAAGTCATGATCTTTTGTGAGTATCAATGTAAGAACTTGTGTTTTGTTTTATTAAGAGCTGACATTTATGTTGTTTGAATCATCTCTAATTCTATCATAGTATTAGAAGTGAATAGTATGATTAACATAAGTCTTTAAATTTTAACAATCGTATTTTATTTTTCTAGGTATAATCTATAGTTTCACTCTGTATTAGGCCGAGACTTTTGTAACCCTCCATGCTCACAACATAGAGTGCACTTTCTATAATATAAACTTTATCTACCTAGTTATATAGTCTGTAGTTTCACTCTGCCTTGGGAAGATCCTTTTGTAAGCCTTTTTTCTCACAACATAGGGTGCACCTTCTATAATATAAAATTAGTATTAGTTTTTAACAATGTTGATCTTAAACCACTTCAAAACTAGTTCTGAATCAACGTTTTTTTATTTTACATCTGTAGAACTTATTTACAGGCACATTGTTTGCTAATTAGCTGAAGGCCCTCTTGTTGCCCATTGTTGGACTGATTGCTTAGTCTAAATTCTAACTGCTTCTGTTTAAATTATTAGGTGTCACCTTTGCTTCTTTGTTTCTTAGTAAAAGTATTAACTTCTTCAAACTACTACTACTTCTTATTTAAGGCTTTTTATAGTGCTAGTGATACTCCATTCTGCAGTGCAAATCTTACTGTTTAGTTTCTTTAAAATGTCCATTGGAAGGATCTACGCAGACTGATATAAGGATTTTAGTCTAGTGTGATTAGTTTGAAGGATTTCCGGTAAGATTTCCCAACATTTTTCCCCAACGCCAACACACCTTGGGAACTGATAAAAGATTTTATATGGACTACCTACGTGTACTATTTTCTCTATCTACCAATTAGTCACGCCCTCAAAATCTTTATTGCCAACAACAACAAAATCTTTTCATGTTGTTGCGTTTATATCATATATTTGTGTTGGTAAAAATTAGTTGTTGATCCGTAACCTCTACAAGTACAACAATAAAAGTAGAGGATGAAGACACACTTGACTTGGTCTTAACACTCGCGACCAACATACACACATCGAGGAAGATTAACTGAAATAAGATTCTTTTTCAGTATCAAGAGAAAATGGGTTATTTACCCTTATTTATTTTCCGATGAGAGTAAGTCATAATTAAGGTGATATAAATACATATTTTTTCTTTACCAAACCTACACATCAGTCGGTATATCCAACTTCCAACATGGAATTAAGGTTAGGCTCTGTGTCGTGGTCATTACACAGTTGTTTAAAGGAGCGTGGGAAATTTGGGAAAAAAAAATGCACCTTCGATCCCACAACAAATAATGAATCTTTAATTCCATGAGAAAACAACCTAACCTTTTTCATATTCTGGTAGGACTTGATAGTGAAGCTAGCTCTGATTTTGAGTTAGTATAGCGTCAACAGCTGTGGCCATTAATTCGATGTTTACTTTGCTGGGTTTTTTTACCAAAAATTCTTAACATACTTCATAAATGTACAATCAAAAAATATTCCTCTCACAAGTCTCTCTGTGGTGGGCCTAAAAGTGGTCCCCTTGCTAATCCCCTAAGGGGCTGGACCCACCTCATGTAAGGTGCGGTCTTTTCTTAGTCCATTTTTTTTTTTTTGCTAAGTCCATTTATGCGATATGTGTAGGACCATTCTTTTTTTTTATTATCATGTGGCAGGATAGTTTAAGAGAGCGTGACCAACATTTACATTTAGGGAGAATAAATCAACAATACCACAAGGGAATACAACTCTTCCCCATTTCGACTTCGGTTTCTCCAAAATATGCACTGCCGTAAGAGACGTGTTTTTTCTCTAGTAATGTTAATACCCATTTGTAAACTTTCAATTTCACAAGCCAAAAAAAAAAAAAAAAAAAAAACAGGACTTTCGTGAGTTTTGTGGACCAATTCCCAAGTGAACATTTTTCATGGTTTAAACATTTAAGACGTATCAAGGACAAGAACATGCACAAAAATTAAGTCCTTTTGAAACACCTCAAAACCCATTTTTACCACAAATTAACAGATCTGAAAGGACTGATTGGATATAAATAGATAAATATTTCTATTATTGTCAGATGTTACCGGAGGTTCAAAACCACCAAATATTTATGATTTTTGAAAGACGCTACAAATTTTATTGTAGCGCAAATTCTTTAGGCTACAAAAAGGGAATGTTGCCCTAATCCTTGAATGTGTCCCTTAACCGTATATCTTGTATTCCTATTTTTTCCATTTCTACTAGTACATGTGTTTAGGGTATTATATTTTTAACTAGTTATTATGACACATGCTATGTTACCTTAGGCTCCCACTCATTCCTTCTCGAATTCTATCTCAAGCAACAAATGTTTAGAGAGACGTAAAACTACCATTCGACAACCATATTGAAATCACGGAGATGGGTGAGAGTGATGAATACCTGTTGCAAAGTTTATTTTATTTTAATACAACCCAAGATTTCGAGATGAATTATTTTTTGGATGGTAAATCTTTTCGTCATTTCTCATCTCAATAATCGAATAAAGAATTTGTATCTCATAATGAGGTAAGTGTGTTACTTAGTTGAAAACTTAAGTTTTTCATGGTTAACAATGACGGAAACCTTATTTTCAGTCATTGTTCGTAGGATCAATAATTTGTATACTCGAATGTAATTCACAATTTTTTTTTCATCGTTTGATGGTTATTTTCGAACTTATTTAAGACCGTTGAATGTTCTATGTAATAGTAATCAAGTTCAACATTTCTAGTTTTGCTATATCTGTTTCCTATACTTTTGATATGACCTTTATTTGTTATTTTGTCTTATTTTGAAAGGAAACTTCGTTAATATATATTTAATTAAATAGTCATTTCAAGTTCGGCATGTTTCTTACCTATATCGAACTAATATGATTCGACCTTTATGTAATATTTTGAAAGCGAAATCTATTAAATAATATTCATATAATTGGGTCTAAGTAAATTAGATCAAGTTCGGCTTATTTTACTCATTTCCTTGTCAAACGAGTCTGATTCAGCTACAAATCATTATTTTGTTACCGAACTTACATGATAATTAATCTGATTGGGCTTTTAAATACAAAATAATTTCGAAATGTATTTGTCATGCGTGTTTCGAAGTAGCCTTTTTCGGCCATTAATGATTATTTTGAGACCAACTAGATGATATATAATTGGTCTTTGAAATATACATATAGTTCGGTAGATATTTGTATTGCAAACTCCGTTAAAATAATATTAGTTTAGTTGAGCCTAGGTAATTCAAATAAGTTTTGAAAAGGCGAGGGTACCCAAATATACGTCAAGCTAAAACTTTTTCTACCCATAAGTCCTTTCTCCGAAAGTGATTGTCTATGGACTGAGTCGAGACAATGCAACTAATCGGTTCACACTTCGTGTGATCGTCTATGGATACGAGATCGAGACAATACAACAACGAAGTATGTTTACTTGATAAAAAGGTTCGGACTTAACCAAACACAATAGGATTGCTTATCAAGTAAAAAGGAATTAACATTTGTGCAATTTACTTTAATTATAATAAATAATTATAATGCGGAAATATAAAGTAAATGACACAACAAGATTTTGTTAACGAGAAAACCGCAAATGCAGAAAAACCCCGGGACCTTGTACAAAATTGAATACTCTCAAGATTAAGCCGCTACACAAAACTAAACCTAGCTTCGTATAGTTGAGACCAAGCAACTAAACCTATAGTTCACCTAGTTTCGTCTGTATTCCCACGCCTCCGACCTATGAATAAGTCACGTACTTGGAACAATTCCTTTGGTTCGTATTCCAAACAGTAAAGGAACAACAAATTTGTTTGGTATCAACTCTCTTCAACCAAGTGATATGAGTTAGACAAAGGCTCTTCTGTTTATCTTAACATAAACTCCTTCGTCAGGTTCTTAGATCTATCTTATTCTCAATTACCAAAGGTAATTTTTAAGATTTTGCAATCAATACTTTTAATCACAAAGAATTGTATTGATGCCGATCTACACAACTAATTAATCCAATCTACCACAAGGATAAACTGATTATAGTTGGATCCTCTTATACCGAAACAAGTATTGTGCACACCAAAGATTATGAACCCCAAATCAGAAATCTTCAGTATCTTCTTTGTCTTCAAATCTTCTTAGATATTCAATAAACACTTGTACACAACAACTTGAATCGCTTGTGATCAATCACGCACAGAACGGAGTCTGTTAACAATGGATCATCACAAGATCGTCTTTAGCACTAACAATAGTCTAAAGATCCCTGTCGAAACTTCGATCTAGTTTGAGTGAATCTTATATCAGAAGAGAAGATTCTCAAGCATAAACAAACTAGGTGCAATCAAAGTTCAACCACCGTAAGTGTCTATCAAATCAATCGAAAACAAAAGATAAACTGCCATTATCTAGTTTCCCACCAATGGTACTCGTAGAGCTTCTCAATCCCAAATAAGACTTTAAATTGAGCGGTCATAAGAGATTTTGCCTAATTAGGTTACTCCTCTCCGAATAGGCGGCTACACCAGTAACAACACAACCGAGGAAGTTTGCTGTCACGAAGGATTAGTTTGCTAGAAATGCAAACTTCAAGTATTTATAGACAAGGAAGTTTGGACACCAAGGAATTTCCAAAACCGAAAATATTCTCAAAGATATTCAATATATTCCAAATTCGGTTTCCATAATTCCTGGAAATGCTCTGTCCAAAATAATGATCGAAAATCTCTCTGGAAAATCTCAACTAGTAAATGCACATTACTAATTCTCATTTTCCTAAAATAAAATTAACAACCTTAAATAAAAGATTCTTAACTTATTTATTTCGATACTGGGATTTTCTTCCTGTAGCTATTAAGGAATAACTTTGAACAATAAAATATAAACATTATTGCACATGTTCAAAGTATGCCGACATCCTTACTTTGTAAGTCCTCTTTCATACTTACAACCTTGAAACCGATTTTCCACACTTCCAAACAAGTTTAGAATTGGTTCATCTGACTTTCAAGAACTATGCGATTGATTAAGAAACACTCGATCACAAATCATGGGTTTCACGGTTCTACCAAAACAAGTTTCGGTTCTACCTCCATGTGAGTACTGTGCATAGACACACTAGCTTCCCCTTTCTGCTATAAACCTTGTTGCACCTCATACAAGGATCGATTCCCCTTTGTGATGTGTTGCACCTCTTCATAGGATCGGTTCCCCTTTACCCATATTTGGTTCAACAAAACACAAACTCGATCATACCATCTCAGGTGATTACTTAAGATCGTTTTCACTAATAAAAGTCATACCAATACATAAGTCAGGCCTTTGTGAATAGTTTTACCAAGAACACAAACAAGTCGTGAGTGGTTATACTAAATCACACATATTGGATGTTCACAAGATATGCAATGAATAACAATCCCAATAACGCCTGGCGATTTCCTTTTCGATTCATAAACAAGTTTATGAACTTACTTCCTTAAAACACATGTAAAACATTGTTTCCTAGGATGAAATCCTCACCTCATACCCATACATAATCACAATAGCATTTAAACGATTATGTCAATGTCTTATCTACAAAGTTTAATGGTTAAGCAATAAACTTCATATTGTATTCCTTAATACTATGTCTATCTAGAGTGTTCATGCTTCGCAGTTTTGTTTTCAATATGCACGACTTGAAAGATATGTTAGGGAATGAAACAGTTCAAGTCAAATATCACTAACCTCAAGTGGAAGGATGATGTTGTCGTTGTAGCTTCTTACTTCATCACTTCTTCAAGTCTTCGCAATACTTGTAATGTCTCATATCCTAACACTTTCAAGCTAACCTATACGAATTTGACTCTAGTACATAATCAAGCGACTCTTAAAATGAGTTTTGGTTCACTAAAATATGACAACCAAACTTGACATACCAACGCTTGGTGGGTTCAACCGAGCTATGCTCTAACAAGTTTGCCATGTTTTTGTTAATATCTTTCGAATAATATTGATTATTTCAGATAATGGTTCCAGGTATATGGTCATTTACGTATAATAATATGTAAAATCGTAAATATTTATGTTTTTTGTTTCCTAATATTTTTAATATCTTCAAATGGCATATATTGTAGGCCATTTACAAAAGTTCCCCTGACACTTCCAGATACCATCACACCAAGCATGCAAGTTATTAATAGGTAGTGCTTTAAAATATTATATACTTATAACATCTCACGTTAAAATTGCTTTATTTTGCTTCTTTAAAAAAAAATCTCACGTTGACTTTTTTTAACCGACTTGTAGACCTACGAAACCATTGATCAAGCAAGCAAATGGGATGTCGAAACTGGTAGGGGTGTGAGATGCGTGATTGTTGGAAACCATCATCATAGCGCTGCAATAATGGAATTGGTGTGCGAAAAAAGTGGAGGCTATCCTCTCCTCCGTAACGATGTAGTATTTACCATTAAAAGAAAAAATGGAAACGCGAAGGGAAAAATATTCTTATGCAGACTTTCCATGTGATGGAAACACAAAGGGAAAAATCTTCTAGAGAGTGCTTGTTTCAGTTGATAAAAATCAACATTTCCACCTAATACTTTGAGATTTAAACAATGTTCATTATGGACATGCATGAGATTCTGTATCCTTTCAGTTAGTTGGAAGATTGGTGTAACCAGTTATTTCTTTTGTTGATATAAAGCTGATTGTTGTTTGGTTATAGTTGATACTTTTGAATTAACCGAATGATTTTTCCGTTTTTGGGTATGATGAGAAGGTATTTACTTTTGAAAAGGATTTCGATGGGTGTTTTATTTCTTTATAAAGTGGGTATCACAGTGTTGATGGTGGATTTTCGTTTAAGGTTAAATTTGTAAGTAACCAGAAAATCATGCGCTGACATCTTGTAAAAGATAAAGCCGTTTATAAGTGACGGATACTCCTCACTTAATTCACCAAGATTGGAGCATGTAGCAACAATCCCATTCTCGTGAATACATGAAATTCCTCCCGAGTTGGAGCATGTAGCAACAATCCCTTCTGTGAATTTCATATCGGCCTTGTATTTCCTATACTCATTATCGGTGTGGTATGACGACGAGTGTTACTCTTACAGAGTAACACGAACCTCAAAGCACTATAATGAATCATTATCGGATGTGGCATGACGACTGAAGTGTTACTCTTACGAATAACACGAACCTCAAACACTATAATGAAACCATGTACGAAAATACCCGTCTGGTGATTCTCGGTGTGTTATACTAGCCCGAGCCCTCTCGGTGTGTTATACTAGCCGATTGAGCATCCCAAGACCACCATATCGGTCGGATATGATCTGATCGCGATCATCCGACTCCACAAGCATGATTGGACGACCCCGGATCAATTCCATCACCCCCAGCGGTATGGAATACACACGGCCCGACCCGCATGGTCGACCATTGGCCTTTGCTTGCCAAGAAACCGTCCATACCAAGCATTATGGGTGGAAAACCCTAAATTATGGGTTTGCGGCATATTACATCTGCCGCAAAACGGTCTCAACCATCCATCTTCGCAGGTATAGATGGAGGGTTTTGATGCTGAACTCAAAGGGCCGGAACATGTCGACACAATCACCATGTGACCGCCTACACACTTGACCCCGGTCGGTCAAAACCAACCATGGTTGGTTGCAACACAATCGTCCACCTGAAATGGCATGGTCGCGCGGCTTTGAAAGCCAAAATTAGGGTTCAAGCCATCACGCGCGTCCATCTTCTCCGGCACGAATGGAGGGTCACAGATCAAATCGAGCAGGTCCGGTCATACCAGCATGACCACCGTGGGCCCATCTACCTCTCCATGCGGTCGGCCAAGGCATATCATGTGTCAGCCAATCCAAAACGCCCCGCTCAAACATGCGTGGCTACACTTCCCAAATTGCCGTCGATCTCGACCACTCAACTTCACTTTGGCCGAATTGGGTGGCTTAGATCACGTTTTCATGGGACGGTGAGACATAGGCGTGAACATCAGCCTACCATCTTCACGTCAAACCATCCGCCAAGACCAGGCCAAGTTAGGTCGTCTTGGAAAACGCTACCGGAAAAGAGTGTGGCGCGCGGCTTCTTGCGGTATCAAACTTCTATCGCAAAATCAATCTCGACCACTCCTCTTTGACGGTCAAATTGAGTGGCCCAGATCGCGTTTTCATGAGGGAACGGAATACAGGCACCTACACCATCATGCCGTCAACACGCATGTATGGTCGGTCCCCTCCAAAATCCTTCCCATGCTTGGTTTCGACCAAGCTGGAGAGTGATGCTTGCGCACCTCTTCAAAAAAAACCCTAATATTCATTAACGGTCGCAGATGAGTGTCTCAAGGCTCATCTCATCCGTCCAACTTCACCAGCTTGGTTATACAACCCTGGTCAGGAGTCATTTGGTCAGTGAGGAGTCATTACCCATCACTTTACCACACCACAATGCGGTACCTTCATAAAATACACACGATACTTCACAAGTATCGACTTTCCCGAATAACTTGAGTTATTCAATTGACGATTACATGCTATCTTTCGTGGATCCACGATCCGCATTCCAGACATCAATCATGTCACAAACTGGGATACTTACTGGGGTATTGGTCTGGCGGTTTACGTGCAGCGTGCAACGCGCCATCACAAGAACGTGTTAGGAAGTCATGGACGGTTAGAGATGAACAGAAAAGTGGGCAAGACTGGTCGTGTATCACCGACACACAACTCCACTACTCCATCATTCCACTACCTCCACTTCCCACGAGAAACGTGAATGAAGCTCAATGACTTGTATAAATAGGTTCTCCGCCCTATTTCAACAAAGGAATAACGGAGAACAACACAAGTTCAGTCTACAGAAACCAAGTGTTAATACAAAACCGTATTCAAACACTCGAGCCTACTTGCATCAACCGTAAGCTTGCTCATCTTTCACAAGTCATAAGCAAGCCAACACCTTCACAATCTCAACACCTTCTTCGCTTCCTCCCTAAGATCAACCCCATCTCCTTCACTTTGTGACCGAAACAAGTCCGGAACGGCCATTTCTTGGTTTAGGCCGGACTTGCACAGATTGATCTCTCGAATCTACAAGCACTCACCGCGATGCATTTGTTGAAGGTTTAGATTCATTCCTCATCCACACCCCAAATTACCAAATTCCGCAGGAGTAGTTTTCACCCATCAACAATTGGCGACCACGGTGGGAGATTAATCTCTCGGTCGTAAAATCAATTTCTTTGAAATCCGATTCAATTTCATCAATTTCAAAAGGGTAGATCTTAGAACCAATTCGATCAACGATTCATTTCAAGATGGTGGAACTCAGGTCTGGATCAGCAATCAATTCGGACGGAGCTAGCGTGGATAACACTCCCGGTGTTGACGTGCCTGTCAGTGGAGCCACCGTGGCCGACACATCTCGAGGTGTCGTTACCTCTGTCGCCAACACTAGCGGAGTAGGAGACATCCCAGTAGGTGTAACGCCTCCCATCACCAGAGCCGAGCAGCCGCGAATCACAGCATCTCTTCGAGCGTAACGCCTCCAGCGGTTACCAGAGCAACAACTTTCACTCCTCCATCAGGACGAGGAGCCGGAGGCACAAGAGGAGGCCCGCCGTCTAGTGCCATTGCAGACTTGATGGAGAAACAAGAAGTCCTTGCCAAGACTCAAACAGATATGGCCGCAACTCAGAAAGAGGTACTCACTTTCCTCAAGACCTTGACTGAACGATTGCGCAGATTCATGTCAATCTTTGGAGACAACAAGAGATGCCTTGACTCACCGGAGCAGGCGTTTCCACTCGGACCCACATGAGCGAAGAAGCTCGTGCTGCTCCCGAATGCTCAAGAGAAAGGGACCGGACACCCAACTTCATCACACGTGAGCATCCGGGAACGACTCCTCCCGAGGCCGAAGCAAAGGAAATCGGCGATGCGCACCAACACCAACCGCCATACCCTCAAGATATGCAGTGAATCCCTCTTCCAGAGGTTACACCTCTCCCCAGTTCTCCCTCTACGACGGAACTGGTAATGCTCGTGAACACATTTCTCGATTCTTGGAAGCCTTGGGGGAACATGAATACAATCATGTTTTACGCCTAAAAGAATTCTCAAAATCACTTACGGGGAGGGCATACACACAGTACAATAACATTGCGCCTAACGGCATATCCAATTGGAGCGAGATGGTCGAGTGCTTTCTCGAAGTATTTCTTCGTGTCTGATGAGTGCCAAATAGTGCATATTTACACACCTTTTTATTGGCATTTTACTCATCTTTTGCGCTTATAAATCAGATATTATTCCATATTCTGAGTTTTCCTTGTTTTCAAGAATAAATATTTGTATTAATTAATTTTGTGTTTTTAGGTAATAAATAAAGCTCGGAGAATCTGAGGAGCAAAAGAGCAAAGAATTGGAGTCGAGCATCTATGGAGTAGATGGCCAAAGCCGCGCGCGAATCAATTGCAACCCAACAAGGAAGACATGGGCTAAAGCAACCCGCGACCGGATCCGAGCCCGTCCACTCCAAACCGTTGAGATCTCTCTCATCCACATCCTACGGTCGCTGCTGCCTCCTCATCAACCCTCGATGTACTCGCGCAACACCAGATCGCTCCAAAACCGGCTACCTCCCTCGGCTCGTTCGGATCTCCCCAGCTCAATCAACGCTCGGTGCAGCGTTCTCATCTTCCCCTGATGCACCCGCCTCACAGCAAAATTTCACACACCCTATACCCCGACCAAACCCTATCTTCTTCTTCCACCTTCTCTTACCTCAGACCTCTGCAACTCCCTCACCCCAACCACTTCTGCAGAACCACCACGCCACCACCATCCTCATCTTCTCTCCCTGACACAACAATCACACCATCTACCACCTCCGTACCTCTCTAGATCTAACTATCTTTCTTTTAGTTTCTCTCATGACCTAGAAACTAAATTAAAGATAATTAGTTGCTAGGGTTTCTCTAACATCAACATCAAAGAAGTCAGAGAGCCGCACAGTCAGTGAAGGGATGAATCAGAAAGCATGGGTGAGGGTAGTTTCGATTATCTTTCCATTTTATTTCGAGTTTTGGGAAAAATTAGGGTTTGGGAATTATTTGCTTGCATGTATAAATAGAGAGTGAAGAGCATGTTTTTGGACACGCCTGGACTAGCCAGAGCTGTCAATTAGTCTTAATTTGTGTTTTAGTTATTTTGTAATGTTTTAATTTCATTCACTAGGGTCTTTGTGGAAACCTAGATTACTTGTTGAGTAAATTCAATTGATGTTGTTGTTATTACTATGCTTCACAGAATTAGGAGTTTAATTAGCTAATTAATCTAACTCTCTTGTGATTGGCTGTACTGTAAGAAGACAGCCAATACTAGAGAGAGTTAGAGTGAAAGGTTGATCAAATCCCCCATTAGAACTGCCAAGGAAGGTGTATGAGCTTAACAATGTGTGAGTGATGTTTAGTAATTAACTAAGGAACTGTGATAGAGTGTCTTGTGATAAGACACTCTATACTAGGGGTGAACTAGTGAAATTAGTGACATATTACTTCTTAGAATCTTCTTTAGGTAAGTGTAAGAACACATCATGAGTTAAATTACCTTAGCACAGTGTCTAGTGGTGGAAGCAACAGCCCTGGTAGCTTCCTATTTGTTACATTTTACAATCCTTTGCTCTTTGCCTTAGTTTAGTGTCACATTCCACTCTCAGTCGCTTCGACAACCAATATTGTGTTACATAATCACCTTAGAATTCAGTTAAGAAAGCCATAGATCATACTTAGGCACACCCTAGTCCTTGTGGGATCGACCCGTACTTGCCGCGTCTCCAATAGACGCCGTGCACTTGCGGTATAACCCGTAGGCCGTAATTTAAGCATCTCTTTCGGGCCTACCAAGTTTTTGGCGCCGTTGCCGGGGACTTGGCGCGTGCCTTGTGATTTTTGTTCTTGCTTAACTGATTTCCCTTTCTCCTTGTACATACCCACTTTATAGTTTTGCTTTTAGCCCTGTATTGTTAAAGTTTCTTCTCATTTTCATTTACTCTTCTCTCTTTACTTGCATTTTTATTGCACATTCTGGGATTGAAATTTGCTTGTTGAGCCAACAGGTGCAAGTGGCAAGGCTGAGCTTAGACCAAGGAGAAACTCAAGACTCAAGGCACTTGCTTTGCTTGCCTAGCTTGGCTTTGTCTTCTTTGCCACAGCACATTTGCGCATGAGCGTGAATGAGGTAACCTTGTTGCCTTGCCGGGTGATTAACCACGAGCTGGTTTTCATAATCTTTGATAACCTGGAGCTGCATATTCTAGAGTAACATGCCCTGGTGAGCCAAGTTGTGCCAAAACCCCAGCCCCTGAAGCTTTGTTGAGGGTGGGTCACAACTTGGAAACCTGTTAGGTGAACCATGTTAGCTAAGTAAGTTTAAGCAATCTGTGTGATCTTGTGACAAATGATTGAGTTGTTGAGTGAGTGAGCATAGTCTGTGTGGGTGAGCATAATCATTTCTATGCCTTTGTATGATCTTGTGGGTGAGCATAACCATCGCCATGTGACTGAATGCATGCTTAAACCCGACTGAAAATCATGTTTTGTAGACCATGAATCTGCCCTATAGTGTTTTGTAGACCTTGAATGCATGCTTCTGTGAAACTCCCTTGCTAGCCCAGTCAACCATTACATCTGTTGAGCTAGTTGCTCTGTGAAACTCCCTTGCTAGCCCTGCTGACTACAAGTTGAGGTACCACTGTTGAACCAAACTGTGGCGGCTCACGTGCATGATCTACACCGCCAATCTCCATAACCCGTGCACTCGGACCTGACCTGTGTGAAACCTTGAGTGAGCTTTAATCTGCCAATCTTGCTGTGCATATCCCATTTGGCAAGCCTTACCTCTGCAAGCCCCGTGAGCAAAAACACGAGACACCTAGCCCCGAGCCAAGATAACTTGTCTTTGTGTTGTTTTACGCATTTGTGCTCTCTGCCGGTGTTGTTTTACTTTTAGCCCCGAGTCTGTCAACCTGTTGTGTGAGATTGTGTTTACTCGTCAGCCTGTACATCTGCCTGTAGAGCTTAATCTTTGAGCTGCCAAATCTGTGCACTCAAGTTGCATAACTGATTAAATTTGTGAACCAAGGCTGTGCAAAGTGACCAAGGCAGTGCAAACGGCAACAACTAGGCTGCGCACAAAGCCAAGCTGTGAACTCAGCAAGCACTTCTCTGTGCTTAAAATTGCCAAAAATTGTGTGTTAGTGAGTGGCATACAACATCGGCTGAGTTACCTCTTTCTTTGGGCTCTGCGTAACTCAAACAAGGAGCCCACCCGGCCCGAGTTGCCAACCGATAGACTAAAGCCCACTTCTGGGCTAACCATTCTGAACTTAGAGCCCACACCCAAACTGGGTTGTGCAATAGACTAAACCCACCTAAGTTCGACTCTTTTGGGCTAACAGAGCCCGCAATCACCTGGCTGTGCCTAATCGAACCCAACACAGGTTTACACCAAAACTCAGCCCAACTCAACCCAACCTGGGCTGCCAAACCTTCTTGTTGGGCTGTGCACACAACCCAGGCTGTGCAGTTTCACAAATCCTGGGCTTTCCCACATAAACCAAAGCTCCCAACAAAACCAAATGAAGCCCACATAAACCAAACTTTCCCAACAAACCAAATGAAACCCAACAAACCAAAAACCCAATAAACCAAATTAAGTCCATTACAATTGGGCTTTGAGTTCAATTTGAGAGCTAAATCATGTCAGGATATTGGTCTGCATCTGGGGATGGAACAAATAAATCCCTTAGAGAGCTTGCTTACGGGCATCTTTCACAAGATGAACACCCATACCATAGTGACTTTAGGGAATTTTATGGGCCTTCTCAGGGCCCTAATCTCACATACCCTAATCATTATGATCACATACATCATCCACCACAGGTTGAAAATGAACAAATTTCTCATACCCAGTCATCACTTTTAGATCATTATGAAATGCATGCTTGCACCTTATGTGGTGGCTTAGACCATCCTGCTGAGGACTGTTATATTTTGCATGCTTTTAGACAGTCTAGGGAAAACCATGATAATCCAATATACGAAGTGTCTAGAAGTGACTATTGGGACCATAATCAACCTGCACACATGCATCATTCACCACAGTGGGGAGATGAACAATTTTATACTCCCCCAACTCCTAGTTTGCAATCACTAATGGACACACTCATGGAGCAAAATGCTAGGCTTGAAATGAATGCAATGCATGACCATCCACATAGCAACATGTCTGAGCATCCCTTCTCTAGTGAACCTTTTGCACATCCATATACTGAATATGAACCTAATCTAGAGGTAAATGAGTACACTAGAAATGCTACAATTTTGAATGGGGAGATGAATTTTTGCTATGATGATGATGATGATGAATATGATATGTTAGAAGAGCATGTGCATCTTTGAAAATATGATGGAATCTTTTGGTTCGAGAGACGTTATGCGCCTCTTACGTGAACCCTATGAATGATACTTCTTCTAACATTCATAAATGTGATCTTAACTATGAGCTTAGTTTTGTGAAATTCTTCAGTGAATGTGAGCATGCTTCACAACTTGTTTGTGGCTTAGGAAAGGATGAATCTTCTGTTGACACTAATGTTCTTTTGGATCATAATATTATTTCTGTGTCTGATTTCCTGCCCATGTCACAATATGTTGCCTCCTCTGATGAATTTGATGTGGAACCTGATGAATTGCCCTGTGAAAATGACCATGATTTACCCACTCCTGACCTTAGGAAAGAGTGTGACGGTGCAAATGATTTTATACATGAACACAACTTAGATGTACCTAACCTCTCTCTGAGTCACAAATTGAAACTCCTCCACCAAACCTAGGTGTAGTTTGTCACAAAATTGCAAAACCAACTTTTAAAGAAAATGCCTAACTTAGGCCTAGAACTTTGTGCTTCCCAAGTCCTCTTGGACTATTTTGCATCAAAGTATAACACTCTTAAGGAGCCACAGTTGGAATATGTATGTCTGCACTTTGTAATTAGCAAAACTCATTTTGAGTTAGACCTTTTGCATGATGTACCTTTAAAATTGCAAGATTTTGTTCTCACAAACACACCCGTTCACAAGTTTAGGTTTGGGGAAACTCATTCCCATTTGCAGTCTTACTTGCACTCTCATGTTATATTTGTGTAAGATTGTTGATGGTTGTACATATCGTCTTTTGGGTTGATCCTCAACTCTTTAGACCTGTTAGTTTATGGTGAATTTTCATTGTATATATCCAGTAGGACTTGTTAAAATTTTTCTTTTCTTGATTCGGTTGAGTCTTCTTGCACATATATTATGCTAATCCAATATGATCTCCACTGAGAATGTTGGATTCTAGCCTTGACGAATGAAGCTCAACCTTGCTTCCGCCGACATACCGGTAATCTCTTCCCTTTTATCTTATCAGCATAGTTCTCGTGGTATGTGACTGTTTAAATTTTTCCTATCTGTGACACATTGAGGACAATGTTTGATTTAGGTTTGGGGGTGCATTTGCATTTAGAGTTTTTAGTCTTTTATTCTACCTTTTATTTTCAAAAAAAAAAAAAATTCAAAAATTCAAAAAATTCAAAAACTTTTTTTGCAAATAAAAACCTCCAACTTTTAGAGATTTTAGAGTCACTAGCATGCTTCTAGCTATGTTTACATAGAGATTCGACCGAAATAACAAAAGTTGGAAGTACTTAGAAAACGCAATCGGGTTTCTTAGGCTGATTAGAGCGTTAAAGTTGGATTTAACCATCTTAGGGCGAATTAGGTCTTTGTTTAGATATTCGGTAGTAGAATTGTGATCACCCATAGTGGAGACTACCCATTTTACATCAAGCGAGGTACCGACCTTCACTCTTTGTGACTTTCTAGAAAAGCTTTTAGAGTGTGTGTCACCGTACGTCAATTCGGGTAGGAATGGTGAGCTACCCAACTTCGCACCACTTTCAAAGACTACTTTTGATCTCTTGAGTGCTAATTCCGTCAATCATGAGGGTGACATCTAAAGATGAAAACTCCTTCTAAATACTGGATTTGTAATTAGCATCATTCTCTCTCAATCGGCAAGACCCATAGAAACACATCATCGTCGGCCAACCGGAGCGAGAATCAGAATATTGAAAGAAAAGTTGAGATAGTCCAAGGTTTATATGCAACAAAACAAAGAAAAGAAAATAGAATGAGAATTAATGAAGTTTGTGAAAAATTGAGTTTATCCTTTTATTGTAACTTAAAAAAAAAAAAAAAAAAAAAAAAAAAAAAAAAAAAAAAAAAAAAAATTGTATTATTATTTTTTTTTAATTTAATATGATAGATAAAAAAAAAAAAAAAAAAAAAAAAAAAAAAAAAAAAATCAAGTTTTTGTAAAGTTCAGAAGTTCATCATCAACAGTTGAAGACCGAAGACCGAAGATTGAAGACGTTTCTATGGTTTCTTATGAGAGAGTGATATTAATTGTCGATCGGGTGAGAGGTGAGTGAGTACTCCCACCCTTACTAATGGTTGATTTTCCCTTCTTAGAGATCATTAGAAAAAGATTCTTTTTGTCCACACTTTTGTGGAGTCTCCAGTTTTATTTGAAGGTTATCCTTCTTACAACGTGTGCGGGATTTCTCTCTTTATTCCTGCCTGCACACATGAGAGACTAAAAAAGCGATCTTTTTGAGTGCAATTATCATAAAACCCTAATGGTGAGGCAGAAGTCGAGGCTTATGATCACAATCGAATCCGAATTCTTTCATATGGTATGGTTACTTCTCGCTCGGCACTTAAGGATGAGAATGCGTTCTTCGATAGTTCTAACTTCTGTTACTAGCATGCAGAAACTCTATGTCCTCATAGCTTCTTGGAGGCTTGAGACTCTTTTACACTCTGAAGTTGGAGAAGGTTTTGTGGGTACACCTCTTGTAAACCCTCACGAGACTACAACTCGTCCACTAGGGACACCTAGGGGTTTAAAGGCTTAGTGCATACGCTAAATGCATTCGAGAGACCTGCGACGACAGGGTATAGTTAGGATTTCTTATTTTCTGTTTCACTTGAGGACAAGTAAAATTCAGGTTTGGGGGTATTTGATGAGTGCCAAATAGTGCATATTTACACACCTTTTTATTGGCATTTTACTCATCTTTTGCGCTTATAAATCAGATATTATTCCATATTCTGAGTTTTCCTTGTTTTCAAGAATAAATATTTGTATTAATTAATTTTGTGTTTTTAGGTAATAAATAAAGCTCGGAGAATCTGAGGAGCAAAAGAGCAAAGAATTGGAGTCGAGCATCTATGGAGTAGATGGCCAAAGCCCGCGCGCGAATCAATTGCAACCCAACAAGGAAGACATGGGCTAAAGCAACCCGCGACCCGGATCCGAGCCCGTCCACTCCAAACCGTTGAGATCTCTCTCATCCACATCCTACGGTCGCTACAGCCTCCTCATCAACCCTCGATGTACTCGCGCAACACCAGATCGCTCCAAAAACCGGCTACCTCCCTCAGCCGTTCAGATCTCCCCAGCTCAATCCAACGCTCGGTGCAGCGTTCTCATCTTCCCCTGATGCACCCGCCTCACAGCAAAATTTCACACACCCTATACCCCGACCAAACCCTATCTTCTTCTTCCACCTTCTCTTACCTCGGACCTCTGCAACTCCCTCACCCCAACCACTTCCCGGAACCACCACGCCACCACCATCCTCATCTTCTCTCCACGACACAACAATCACACCATCTACCACCTCCGTACCTCTCTAGATCTAACTATCTTTCTTTTAGTTTCTCTCATGACCTAGAAACTAAATTAAAGATAATTAGTTGCTAGGGTTTCTCTAACATCAACATCAAAGAAGTCGAGGAGAGCCAAAGCATACCATCGGTGAAGGGATGAATCGGAAAGCATGGGTGAGGGTAGTTTCGATTATCTTTCCATTTTATTTCGAGTTTTGGGAAAAATTAGGGTTTGGGAATTATTTGCTTGCATGTATAAATAGAGAGTGAAGAGCATGTTTTTGGGGACGCCTGGACTAGCCAGAGCTGTCAATTAGTCTTAATTTGTGTTTTAGTTATTTTGTAATGTTTTAATTTCATTCACTAGGGTGCTGTGGAAACCCTAGATTACTTGTTGAGTAAATTCAATTGATGTTGTTGTTATTACTATGCTTCACAGAATTAGGAGTTTAATTAGCTAATTAATCTAACTCTCTTGTGATTGGGTATCTTTGTAAGAAGACAAACCAATACTAGGAGAGTTAGAGTGAAAGGTTGATCAAATCCCCCATTAGAGCGCCAAGGAAGGTGTATGAGCTTAACAATGTGTGAGTGATGTTTAGTAATTAACTAAGGAACCTTGTGATAGAGTGTCTTTGTGATAAGACACTCTATACTAGGGGTGAACTAGTGAAATTAGTGACATATTACTTCTTAGAATCTTCTTTAGGTAAGTGTAAGAACACATCATGAGTTAAATTACCTTAGCACAGTGTCTAGTGGTGGAAGCAACAGCCCTGGTAGCTTCCTATTTGTTACATTTTACAATCCTTTGCTCTTTGCCTTAGTTTAGTGTCACATTCCACTCTCAGTCGCTTCGACAACCAATATTGTGTTACATAATCACCTTAGAATTCATTAAGAAAGCCATAGATCATACTTAGGCACACCTAGTCCTTGTGGGATCGACCACATTTCTGCCGCGTCTCCAATAGACGCCGTGCACTTGCGGTATAACCCGTAGGCCGTAATTTAAGCATCTCTTTCAGGCCTACCAGTGTCTGAACAAATCACGTTTTCAGACCTGGGAAGAATTCTCCAGCGGAACAATGAGCATCCCAACGACTTCGTTAAAAGATTCAGGACCCAAGCACTGGATTGTCACGACCCAAATGTCACCGAACGGCAATTGGTGGAATCATGCATCAATGGGATGATACCCATATACCGCGCTCTGTTAGAGAATCTGGGCTTTCAAACGGTCTCTGAACTCCACGAAGCTGCAAAACGCTCAGCAACAACTGCACCGGCACTGCTAGAAAGAACCAGAGTTGTTCGGAGTGAAGATTCCCGTGAAAGTCGAGGAAGCAGGCGTCTCACGAACAAGCAATACAACACCGGTCCTTGCAGCAAGCGTGGTGGGCGGAGGAGAAAAGGAAAGCCAGTGACAGAGCCACAAACAAAGCGAACATTCCGGCACACAAGACTTCGTCTCGAAAAGGAACAGACAAAACTCCTGCACAAAACACTAAAGACACAGGTTTTCCTTTTCCTATGAATGAAGTGATAGAGCTCTTGGAAGCGTGGATCCAAGATGACGCCGTAAAGCTACCCCCTATCAGGCGTCCTCCGACCGAGGAAGAAATGGCAGATCCCAGATACTGTTGCTACCACAGGTTCGTCCATCATCCAACCAAAGATTGTAACAGGTTGAAGCAAATATTCCGGGAAAAGGTAGAGACAGGGGAACTCCAGCTGGGAAACGAAGGCGTTCATAGAGACCCTCTACCTATCAGGAGCTGCATGATTTCCGGGGACTACGTTCGCAAGATCATGCAATCTATGATGGAGCACATATGTGAAATCTTGTACTTCTCAAAGGACAGCGTCAAGACATATTTGCGGCCCTCAATCACGTTGTGTCGGGCGGCGTTTGCATCCGGGAGCGGTTCAAGAACCCCCGGACTCTCCTGCAAGACGCGAGCAAGGGAAACTGGGGACTCCTAACTGTCACTTGTTTAAGGGGCGTTAAGTTCGATAGCGTGTTAATTGATACGGTTTCCGAATTTAACATCATTACTGTCAAGACCTTGAAAGCGGCAAAGATTTCGAAGCAGGAAGCTACTCGTCACCCAACTGTGGTCAAAGATTCAGGAGGAGAGCTTAGAGATGCATATGGATACGTCAATCTTGAAATCAAAATGGGAGACGCCTCGACACAAGCAAAATTCTACGTGGTCAAAGATCATCCCGGCTACGACATGATCCTAGGACGCTCTTGGATACGAGGACAACAAAGCCATCTTGAAGTCTGTCCTCTCTGCGGTCTCGGTACACAAAAGAATCTCCAACATGCCTTCTGGACCTCCTGGTGACTGTCCGCTGCCGCACCAGCAACTTGCCAATGTGACACAACTTCCCGGAGAGAGCCTGTTGGCATACGCTGAAAGACTCCGATCTCAAGTAAGTCTCATCACGCAACTCTCTTCGCAGCCTATTGCCCCTCATTCGACAAATCCACGGACTGGCTCCAACCAACAAGCCCACCGCGACTAGGAGATGTGAATGGGAAGCCGGCCCTTTCAAGCGTTTCATCAAGAGCATAGAAGGCTGTCTTGGTCAAAGACGACAAGGCCAAGACACAAGTATCTACACGACCAAACCTATTTGGAATTGGAGACTTGGTGACAAAGGCGACTACATTCAATATTGGAAGCATGACGGTGAAGATGACCACTCCACCTGACTCACCCACCGAAAGAGAAGATGAACCGTGCACAGTAGCGGATGTTATCCTAGGTGGCTACTGCCAAGCTCATCAACGCGATAACCTGGAGGGCATAACAATTCACTCACGATGGCTCAAACCTTACCGAACTTAAGATACTTTGTGCTACCGCTTTCCAACATTCTCCACACTTTAAAACGCTGTGCTATTTTTTCCAGTGTGTTTCCTTTTGCGATTTCATGTCATGCTTGTAATTCCTCCAAAAAATGATTGCAATACTTGCATTCATAGTTAGGGTTCCAATTTTCAATCCTCAATTTAATTGAAGTATTATTTCCATCTGAGAACCTCTCTACTTCTAAAGACACAAAGCCCTGAAACCCTAAGCAAGTATCTCATGGGAAGAAGGAAATAGAACGTGTGCCAGAAAGGAAAACGATTGCTATCGCCCCCACAAAGCCGGGAAGATCTTGCATCACAGTCCGTAAATGTTTCATCATGATAATTACTTCTTTTATCACGGAGAATCACGTGTGGAGGAACACCCTTGTTCTGAGAAGATTCATTTGCAATTTTGGCAAAGGATTATAAAAAAAAAAAAAAACTTTTGTTCAAACCATAAAACGAAAGGAAAACTTGAACTCGGTAGCCCACCGAGTACAAGGAGATATTCAAATGTACGGAACATGCTTGGAAAAGAAAGAAGGAAAATTCTAATCGCCAAGAGAGTCGACCTGCCCGCATCAGCTGTCGGTCTCGCTCCATCACCCGTTGATGCGCCTCCCTTCGAATCTCCTTCAGTTTCTGCATCAGGCATCTCCGCAGCATCACGCTCCATCCTAACATCATCAGCAGGAGCATCAAAAGGCACATCAACATCAGGAGCCGCGCAGGTTGCCACTACACCAAATTCCCGGATTCGTAACAGGCATTCGTAACGGCTTATGGGCCGTTACAAATTTCCCGTTACAAATGGCCGTTACAAAAAATTCGTAACAGGCTGAAGCCGTTACTAATTTTTTAAAAATCCGTAACGAGGCTAAGCCGTTACTGAAATTTTTATAGGCGTGCCGATCCACACGCTTGGTCACACTTTGGTCGTAACACTTGATATTTGTGCGTGTGCGAGTCACATGCGTGCTTTTGTTTTCCACCCAAGGTGAGTAATACTAGAGGATATTTCCTCCCCTGCGTATGCCACTCACATGCGCGCCTCTCTTCATCCCATGTCTTACCCTTAGTGGTGAATCGACGAATTCATTTCCCATTTCTCATTTTCTCTCTATCTCTTCTGCTCCTGCCTCTCTCCCTCTTTTTTTCTTCAATGAAGATTCACATATCATCATCTGTGCTCGGTTGGATTTCGATTTCACATCTTTTTTTCTTATCATCTGTGTTATGGGTTCTTGTGTAAGTTTGTTAATCGATTTTAGGGTTAAATTTGTTAATCAGATTTTAGGGTTTCAGTCTTTCATCATCTAATATAATTCATCTTTTTGATTTCGGTTTAGATCGGTAATATCGTTTTCATGTTGATGATTATGATGAAAAATGACAGTTTGTTCTGTTTTCTTACCTATTTTTGAAGGATCCTTCGGATCTGTTCTTCAAGGGAACGCGGATTATGAGTTGGAGGTCTTTTTGGTGTTGAAATCAACAAACAGTCTACATCCTTTCACTTTTGTATCTATCTTTTGATTACTTGAATCGTTTTATTGCATTTATGGATTTTTCAATTTTTAGTAGATGAAATTGGTATTTAGGATTTAAAATTGTTTGATATATTGTTTTACTGAACATGAATAATAAGACTGTTGGGTTTCATGGTAAGATATAATAAACCTAATTTGATCAATCTTATATTGTAATTATATAAGCTCAATTGATGTTGATTGATTGGTCAATTTGTATTTGTATTAAACTAGGAGGATATTCTTCTCCTACACAAGATGACAGAGATCTTGGACTTACAATTTCAGAGGTAACAAGTGTTTGAATTTTTTTCATTTTTCTTTGATTAGTTGAAAATGAAGTTTTAAAAATGTGTTGTTTTTGGTTCTTTATCAAATGTGGGTACTATGGGTCAGATTGTTGAGTATATTGGAAGAAAAGGGGTAGCTATGACTCTACTTTTTGTTTAATTCTGTTTCTTTGTGGAGTTGAGAAGATTCAGAAGTTGTGGAGTTGAGAAGATTTAGAAGTTGTTGATGATTGGGTTGCGGCTGAACTGAAATGCAGAGAAAGTATGGAATTGTGGAGTTGCTGCTGTGAGATGGATGGAGGATATTAAGGATAAGGAAATGGTGGTTCTGCTGAGAATGGTCTAGAAGCAAGCATTTCCTTCCCTTCCACTTTGGTACAGCCTTTTCCTTCCACTTTTTGTTTTAAGATGCAACCATTAAATGCATGTTTTTGTTTTAAGTTGCACCACCAAAAATGAAAATACTGATGACGTTGAAAAGACATCAGGATGGATTTTGTGTTGGTGGTGTATGGAAATGATGCTTGATAATCGTTTCTAAGATACTACTGCCCAAGTCATTAAGGATCTCCTAGCAATAAGGGTTGGGCAGAACAAGTGATTAAATAAGAACAAAAGAGACCAGGATGGATTTTTTGGTTTATAAGAACTTGTGTAACATCTGAAAATCTTCATGTTTTATTTGTGTATGTAGGTGGTTATGATATGCTGGGCAGAACAAATGATCAAATAAGAACAAAAGAGCAAGTAACATCTGCACTAGATGCGTGCCAAGCGTTAGAGTTGGATGGGTTGTTATTATTTGCGGTAAGCTGTACCTCCCATTGATGATTAAATGATCATTGAATAGGATTTTCTAACGTATGTGCCATCTGTCTATGAAAAAGGGCTCTTATCCAATACTGATGCAGCACAACTAGCCATAAAATGATGCCATATTTTCTTTCGCATGAATTATCGACTCTGTTCTACAGAAACTCTATGCTTTTCTTGAATATCTAATTGTGTAAAAATGTGATACCTTCCCGTGTTTGTAGAAATGACCCAACGAGCTCTCTAATTGAAACCCCACTGATGACCAAAATTTGATTTGTTTTACGATACCAACATGAGTTTTACCATCCATGTTTGATCCATACTTGATGTGCAATATTATTTTGATTCATCTCTTCTTAACTTTACTGAGCATTTTTGTTTCTTCTCGGCATTTATAACTAGTCTGATTTCATGGAAATTCCACATTTTTGTAAATGCTAAATTTCCCCTTGATTGATTATGTTAGAATTGTCCAAGTCCTTGGATATGTATTTGTCGCCAGTTTGACTAGCTTCTGTCGCTAATGGTCTAGAATATTTATGGTCAAACAACCCCGCCACCACCAGCACATATTCTCCCTCATATATATGCGCAAGCTCAGCTTAATAGTTTTTCTTTCATTTTCAGTCTTCCCGACGAGGCAGTGATGATTTCATGTAAAGTACGAGTTGGGTTTTGGGACTTGGGATAAATCCGTCGTCAACTTAGGATGGTCTTGTGAAAAATGTAAGTATCATCATCATCCTTGCTTAGGCAACCAAATCCTTGCTTAGGCAACCAACTTAGGATGGTCTTGTGAACAAAACTCACCGTTGTCTCTTATGAACAGAACACTAGCTGCCGTATATGGGAATTCACCACCCAGTGGTCCCTTTCTTAAGTTTTACACTTCCATAAGATAATA
This sequence comes from Papaver armeniacum, assembly GCA_023531295.1. Classification (NCBI taxonomy): domain Eukaryota; kingdom Viridiplantae; phylum Streptophyta; class Magnoliopsida; order Ranunculales; family Papaveraceae; genus Papaver; species Papaver armeniacum. Next base: position 16,676 of record JAJJWW010019088.1, on the reverse strand, counting down.
ATAACTCTCCATATCAGTGCACAATATTGTAGGATATTTTGCTCGGCACCGGTGACTTCTAGTAAATATTGTAGGATATATACGTCATGTGAGTGACTAAGCCATTTCTACCATCGGCGAGACTTATCATCCCATCTCTGAACCATCTATAATTGGCGAGCCTTTTTCATTGTTCAGCTTTGCAGAATCAACTATATAGGGAAGTGGGAAATGCGAATCTCTTGCTTGACGTATATCCAATTTATACATAGGATTCCTAGTAAGTATTGTGTTTTGGAATTACCAAGGTAAGTCAAATCATGCAATAGGCTTTTCTTAATTCTAGCAGTGCTCGTGATTGAAAAGCCCCAGAAATCTAGTGTTTCAGTTGGATTCTCTCCGACGCAATTTTTTGTCTTGTTACGGAAATTTTGGCAAGGGAAATAGTGTCGTCATCACATGATATATGTTTGCGTTTTACTTTTCCTCTTTCAGTGTGTGGTGTTTTTTTTTTTTAATTTCATCCGTATGTGGTATAACATCTTAGTTTCGTTTGTTTTTAACATAGGTTGGTATGCTTATGGTCATGCAGTTGTAGTTACAGATAGGTTTGTCTGTCGCGTTAAGTTCTCTTACTTCCTTGCAACAATAACTTCATAACTGCTCCAAACTTTATTGGGTGTGTCATCTCTTCTAGTTTTTGCTTACTTCCCACATCTAAGTATACATTTTTTGTGTTAGCGGTGTTATTTGAATGATGCATTTTTTGATCGAAAGGCTGGAGAATAAAGCAGCGCAAAGTTTTGTAAGTTTCTATGTAGAAAGTTAGTAAGTTTTATGTATTCCCTTAGAAATTTAGAACATTTAACAAAAAAATTGGTACTTAGAAGAATTTGTGTACTTAACAAAAAAAAATTGTACTTAGAAGAATTTGTGTTCTTTTTTGACATGAATTGGTTGAATATGGTGTAAATTGATTATTGAATGTGATATGAATTGATTGTTGAATGTGGATGATGGATGGCATGAAAGGTGATGCAGGGTAATAGAAATTCCGTCTTATTTCCGGCAGAAAATGAATTGCCGGTCAGCCCTGACCTGGTTGACCAATTTTGACCAGGTCTAGGTTGATCGCGATAATTTTTTTTACAAAAAGTTCGTAACGGCTCTAAGGCACACAATCCGCCACGTAGTAACGGCTATAAGTCGTTACAATATGCCACGTAATGCTTACGGCTCAAAGTCGTTACGCCAGCTATGTTACAAAAAAATTCGCAACGGCCCGGAAGCCGTTACCACGTGGAAAATTCGTAACGGCTCATAGTCGCATTACGAGGGCCGTTACAACCCAGATTCATAACGACTACAAAGCCGTTACGAAAAATATGTAACACCCACTTTTGCAACAGGCGAGCCGTTACAACACATTTTAGTAACGGCTTGGTTCTGTTTCTAATCCCAGAATTTGGTGTAGTGTGCTTTCAAACGTTCAGGCTCGTCTGTATCGGAATCAAGGATTATCACGCCGTCCTGAACCGGGTAATCACACTTGCCTTCATTCAGAGGTCGTTCATGCTCAACTCTCCGCCTCTTCAACCGCGCTGCAAATCTCTCGCCCTTGCGCTTACTAGTGTCTGCGACGTTTCCTCGCGCCTCCGCCGCTCCTCCATGTCAATTGCAGTGAAAGTGCACGATATACGTCCTCGACAATACGAAGGTGGGAGATAGACATCCCCGTATAGCACGGCCGACTTCGCGAAGTGGAAGATCAATCCTAGCCATTACTTCTCCATGCGCATGGTTTTCAGGCTTGTCAACTTCAAAACTTCTTTCTGGGGAAGCAACAGAATGAGCGTCTACCGCTTCCATGATAATCTGCAGAGAAGAAGAGGTTATGAGCACACAAAAAAAAAAGAGAGGATCATCAAAACTATCGATCGCCTAATCGAAAATCGAAGCGTACTGAGATACAGGGATATAGAATAAACGACCACGTTGAGATGATTCTTTATAATCTCACAAGTCGACGAGAATCCCCGGGAAAAGAAGAGTCTCTACTTACCACCTATGAAGGCTACTAATTCGGGATAACAATCAACAAGGCTTATCAAATATACCTGAGGAAGGCCGTGTATAACTAAGGAAGTACACCTGAAGGAGCGGCCAAGCTCATGTACAAGAGGAACCAAAGCGACTCACCGGATCAAGTCCTGTTTCCTTCGCATCCTTAATCAAGACCGACCAGTTCCAGGAAACGCGACAATGTGAAACTATCCAGAAATATGTATTCACTCCGGCTTGGTCATTTACGTATGTCACCATCTCATGCCTACCACACAATAGTGTAACCATTATATGCTAGGCGGGGGACTTAATGTTGATGGTGGATTTTCGTTTAAGGTTAAATTTGTAAGTAACCGAAAAATCATGCGCCGACATCTTGTAAAAGATAAAGCCGTTTATAAGTGACGGATACTCCTCACTTAATTCACCAAGAATGGAGCATGTAGCAACAATCCCATTACGTGAATACATGAAATTCCTCCAAGGTTGGAGCATGTAGCAACAATCCCTTCCCCGTGAATTTCATATCGCCCTTTGTATTTCCTATACTCATTATCGGTGTGGCATGACGATCGAGTGTTACTCTTACGAGTAACACGAACCTCAAGCACTATAATGAATCATTATCGGTGTGGCATGACGATCGAGTGTTACTCTTACGAATAACACGAACCTCCAAACACTATAATGAAACCATGTACGAAATACCCGTACAGCCGATTCTCGGTGTGTTATACTAGCCCGAGCCCTCTCGGTGTGTTATACTAGCCCGATTGAGCCCCTCTCGGTGTGTTATACTAGCTCCGATTGAGCATCCGCACCGACCATATCGGTCCGGATATGATCCGATCGCAGTCATCCAACTCCACAAGCATGATTGGGACGACCCCGCATCAATTCCATCACCCCCAAGCGGTATGGAATACACACGGCCGACCCCGCATGGTCGACCATTGGCCTTTGCTTGCCAAGAAACCGTCCATACCAAGCATTATGGGCGGAAAACCCTAAATTAGGGTTTGCGGCATATTACATGTGCCGCAAAAAACGGTCTCAACCATCCATCTTCGCGGGTATAGATGGAGGGTTTTGATGCACTCAAAGGGCCCGGAACATGTCGACACAATCACCATGTGACCGCCTACACACTTGACCAGTCGGTCAAAACCAACCATGGTTGGTTGCAACACAATCGTCCACCAAATGGCATGGTCGCGCGGCTTTGAAAGCCAAAATTAGGGTTCAAGCCATCACGCGCGTCCATCTTCTCCGGCACGAATGTAGGGTCACGGATCAAATCGAGCAGGTCCGGTCATACCAAAGATGACCACCGTGGGCCCATCTACCTCTCCATGCGGTCGGCCAAGGCATATCATGCCTGGCCAATCCAAAAACGCCCGCTCAAACATGCGTGGCTACACTTTCCAAATTGCAAATCGATCTCGACCACTCAACTTCACCGGACGAATGGGTGGCTTAGATCACGTTTTCATGGGACGGTGAGACATAGGCGTGAACATCAGCCTACCATCTTCACGTCAAACCCAGTAGGCCAAGACCGGCCAAGTTAGGTCGTCTTGGAAAACGCGCCGGAAAAGAGTGTGGCGCGCGGCTTCTTGCGGTATCAAACTTCTATCGCAAAATCAATCTCGACCACTCCTCTTTGACGGTCAAATTGAGTGGCCCGGATCGCGCTTTCATGAGGGAACGGAATACGAGCACCTACACCATCATGCCGTCAACACGCATGTATGGTCGGTCCCCTCCAAAATCCTTCCCATGCTTGGTTTCGACCAAGGCGAGAGTGATGCTTGCGCACCTCTTCAAAAACCTAATATTCATTAACGGTCGCAAATGAGTGTCTCAAGGCTCATCTCATCCGTCCAACTTCACCAGCTTTGGTTATACAACCCTGGTCAGGAGTCATTTGGTCAGTGAGGAGTCATTACCTATCACTTTACCACACCACAATGCGGTACCTGCATAAAATACACACGATACTTCACAAGTATCGACTTTTCGAATAACGCAATTATTCAATTCAGCATTACATGCTATCTTCCGTGGATCCACGATCCGCACATTCCCGGACATCAATCATGTCACAAACCGGGGATACTTACGGGGGTATTGGTCTCGGTTTACGGCGTGCAGCGTGCAACGCGCCATCACAAGAACGTGTTAGGAAGTCATGGACGGTTAGAGATGAACAGGAAAAGTGGGCAAGACTGGTCGTGTATCACCGACACACAACTCCACTACTCCATCATTCCACTACCTCCACTTCCCACGAGAAACGTGAATGAGGCTCAATGACTTGTATAAATAGGTTCTCCGCCCTATTTCAACAAAGGAATAACGGAGAACAACACAAGTTCAGTCTACAGAAACCAAGTGTTAATACAAAAACCGTATTCAAACACTCAGAGCCTGCTTGCATCAACCGTAAGCTTGCTCATCTTTCTGCCACAAGTCATAAGCAAGCCAACACCTTCACAATCTCAACACCTTCTTCGCTTCCCTCCCTAAGATCAACCCCATCTCCTTCACTTTGTGACCGAAACAAGTCTGGAACGGCCATTTCTTGGTTTAGGCCGGACTTGCACGATTGATCTCTCGAATCTACAAGCACTCACCGCGCAGTGCATTTGTTGAAGGTTTAGATTCATTCCTCATCCACACCCCAAATTACCAAATTCTGCAGGAGTAGTTTTCACCCATCAACACACAGTTCGAAGTGGATTTTGTATAATAGAAGGTTTGTGAAGAATGTGAAGATAAAGTTTTGTTTTTAGTCTCGTCTTTATATGCAGCAAAGGTCGAACCTTCTGATAGTATCGGGAATACGTTTGGTTGTGTTTTTCCAAGTTGCTCATTAGTGCATGTTATGTGTATCAGTGAGCGAAGCTCAGCCTTTTCAGTCGAGAAACTGAAAGTATTGGTGGGTAATGGTGGTGGATATGTATATATCCATTGGCAGATGTCATATCCCAATATATGTGAGAGGATGCCCCGTATCGTATATGTATTTGTCTTTAGTAATAGTGGTATTTAGTATAGTTAAGAGTGCTAGTTAGTAGTGGGAGGTTGAGATGTAACCATCTGGGGGCTGTTTAGCCATTGGATGCTAGGTAGTAAGTGAGGGCTTTATAAGCTATTGAACCTGTAATGAAACCTCAATCCAATTTTAATCAAAAACCAATCGTTAATCGATTTTTAGGCTGTTCGCAAGAGCAGAGAAACTTGATTCTCTGAATTAAGTATTTATCCTGTCATTGTACCTCCAGGTACATGACAATTGGTATCAGACTCCATCCTGGAACCTGTAGCCATGGCCACCAAAGAAAAGCTTCAGGAGATTTCATCAACTGTTGCTCAACACACAGATTCAATCACTGAAATCAAATCCGTGCTTAGTTCCATGAGTACCAAATTAGATCGTATTCTAAATTTGCTAGGATTCGATCTACATCAGCCATCAAACATGGAAGAGTCTACCATTTCAATTGAGGATTTAACTGTCTCTCCATCTGAGGAAATAAAATCAACTCCTACTGGTGTTGATGAAGAAAAGGATTTTCTCAAATTCGAGTTGATTCCACAATTTTTCTTTGTTGAAACTGAAGAAGATGGTGATTGTCTAGATTTCGAATTGCTCATTCCATCGTTTTTCTTCTATGAAGAGGAAGCTTCGTCTGATGAGGTGAATTTTCAACATAAAGAAGTTGGGGGGTACTGACAATAGTTGTGAGAAACACCAAAGTTTGAAGGAGCTGGTCATTAATCACCGCAAGATATTGTGTAAGGATTGTTCACCCATTCTTTCAGATTATTCTCGAGTACTATTCGATCGTGGTAAAGGGTTTGTAGTTATTGGCAGTTTTCCTTGTTGTGTTAGAAGAATTTCTAAGTTTTGTTTTGATTTACTTACTTCATGTTCGATTGTTTTTAATGGGTTAATTATTAAAATGGTTGATTACCATGAAATTTTTTCTTCTAAGATGGTTAACAAAGATGGGTACCAATCAGATTGGTTGTTTAGTGAATCAACCGTTGGTATATCAGCTGAGGGATGTGTTTCTAGTACTGCTTGGCAGATGTTTGGTAAAATGCTTCAAATAGATATTGTGAATTTCAAGAACAACATAGTTATCAATCACCAGTTGTTTAGTAAGAAATCGTTATACCCAGGTATCAACCTTGGTGGTAGTGTATTTGATCGTGGGAGAGGAATTAAACCCATGGGAGGGTATTCTTTGATTGATAGTTCTTACAAATTCTGTTATGCTTGGCTATTTAGTTCTGGTTTATTAGTTCTTAAGGTGGGTTCAATTTCAAATGCTTACTACAATGGAAAATTTACTCCGGAGCTTATTAATATGCATGGTTTTATATCAGATCCATTGTTTTATGATTCAGTTCAACGGGTGTTGGTTAAACCTGGTAAAATACTTCTACAGGGCACCACTAGGAGCTTGAATATAGTTGTTTACTTCTATATTTACTTTGTTTACACTTGTTCCATATTTGATCGCGGGAAGGGGTTTGCTAGATCAATTTTTCCGAATAATTACAATGGAAAATTTAATTACATACTGGTTCTTAATCATGGGCATGGATTGGAATTGTTGTATGCGACTTCGGTTGGAATTATTAGTGATACTTGTTATAACATTAAGGTGTTTATCGAAATGTTACAAATGATTTGGATAACCAAGATTCTGCGGAAGGGAGTGGTTAAAACTATGCAATCTTATCAACTGCTTAGTAAAATGTCTCAATGGGATACTGTAGACTGTAATTCGGTTCAAGTCATAAAGAAGTGTGAGGCTGATAAGACACAGGTATGGTTTGGTAAAATGCATAATACTATTCTATGGATTTGTTGTGTAGGTGAAGATTTCTTATATTTGCAGCTCCCAGATAGGTTACCTACAGGTGTAAATTGCCTCCCTGTTCGATCAATGAAGATTCTTCTTATTGCAAAGGAGAAATATGATGTCTTAAGGATTCTTGTGTTGAGTTTAACAGGTAACATTAGATTTCTTTCAATCAATATGGAAGTTACAGTCTATCATGGGGTCTGTAAAGTACAAATTCGAGCTTCTCCTTCTCATGTGTTGCTGCCTTGGGATACTTGTGGCAATTGTTTTGCTGGCCTGCTTATGAGAGCTTATATATCCGCTAAAACGGTGTCTACTTACTTACTTCATGTCTTAAATTCAGGTGGTGACTCTCTGGAGTTCCTTGTTTTTTCTCATATGGCGAGTCTCACCTTTCTTATAAGCTACTATAGACTCTTAGTTACAGGCTTATTTCTGCACAGTCCTTTGTTTGCTCCTGTGATCTATGAGACTCTTATTGTTCTCAGGGCAGTTGAACTGGGTTTTTCTACCAAGTTGGATTTCCTTGCAATGTTAAGTGGAACTCTGATATTGCTCACAGTCATGAGTATTCTGAATGTGCTAATATGGTTCGAGTACTTGAGGTGGAAATTCAGAGTGGTTCCAACTAGGTGGAGGAGTGCAACAAATATTAGCTGGATTGATACGAGTTTTCTCTCAGTGGTGTCCTTCGACCTAAAATGGACTTTTGGGAGCATTTCGCTCTGCAAACCTGCCATCCATCATCAAATTGCAGCACCCCTCAAGAGCATGAGATTTGTCAGTTGGCACCTGGCTGCTGCAAGTAGACTTTTCTGTATGGTTAAGCATTCGAGCTGGATATTTCTGTACACCTTGCATTGTGGTTGTAATTCTTATGGCAACCAACAGATAAGTATGTCCAAATGCAATTCCACTAGATACCCTCTTCTTTGTTATATTTTTATGTGTGGATTATCTTATCTAATGGGGAAAGGGCGTATCTGCCTCGTTGGTGCACTTGTTTGGATAATAAGAACCCATCTCAGACTCGTGATGCTTGTGGTTAGAGTGGGAGTTCTAATGTCAGTTAGTTATTCTAAAGGGAGTTGTCTGTGCATGTCTTGTTGTGCTTGTTATTCTATTCTTGTCCTTACGTACCTGCCTGGAGACTGTCCGAGCTCGATAGAACCTATTGAAAAGAAGAGGCCAATGTCAGGTTATAACAGGGTAAAATTCCTTATGAGAGGAGTGCGAACAACGTACTTCCCAGATGGCCTTCACATTCAGGTTGTAAATCAGTGGGTGTATGAAGCGAGGGGGTCATTCCAGCTCAAGCAACTCGTTGATGAGGTGGTAAGCACTGTACAGGTCGAGGGAGTAGTACGACGTGGAAAATTCTTGGAGAATTATATTTTTACTTTGGCTGGCAAGGGAGCAGCACTTCTCATTCAAGACATTTTACACAAGAGTTGTCAGTTGCCAAGGGTGTCCCATTTGTACTATCACAGCGGTTTTGGCTCTTGCATATGGTTCAACAACAACTGAAGGAGATACTGGGCACTACAACTGCGGCTTCACGTTTTCACAGCTGCACCGCCAGGCTCCAAAACAACCTTGGGTAACTGAAGTTGCCGACTCGCCACTCATCCTTGAGGACAAGGATGTTTCGAAGGGGAAGGGAATGTCATATCCCAATATATGTGAGAGGATGCCCCTTATCGTATATGTATCTGTCTTTAGTAATAGTGGTATTTAGTATAGTTAAGAGTGCTAGTTAGTAGTGGGCGGTTGAGATGTAACCATCTGGGTGCTGTTTAGCCGTTGGATGCTAGGTAGTAAGTGAGGGCTTTATAAGCTATTGAACCTGTAATGAAACCTCAATCCAATTTTAATCAAAAACCAATCGTTAATCGATTTTTAGGCTGTTCGCAAGAGCAGAGAAACTTGATTCTCTGAATTAAGTATTTATCCTGTCACTGTACCTCCAGGTACATGACAGCAGAGATGAGAGGTTGTGGCAGAGATAGTGGAGGGATAAAGGATTTTCAAAAATTCCAGACACAATCATGTCTTTGTAGATAGAAAAACCGCAATTATGTTTCCCAAACTTAACAAATCTTAAGTGAATCAAGGGGAAACACGAATCTATCTGAAAGTTTGATCTTCAGGTATGTTGATATGCAAAAAAAAATAAAAAAATCCATGACCTTAGAGCGACTCCAATGGGACGGGTATATTTTGCTTATTTGCACAAACGTGATTTCTCACAGTGGTCAATCGGAAAACTTAACTAGGGGACCCACTTTAATGCATAAACAAATATTTCTTTTAACTGACGGGTCTTGTTTTTGTATAAACAAATATTTATTTTGGTTAAGTGGGACCGACTATATATGATTTTTTTTTTTAAATAATCAAAATAACTAACTTAACCAACATTTAGGAATTTTATAATTATTATTTTTTCGGTGGTGTTTGAGACGATCTCCCCAATGTGAGCCGATCGGTGCAAATAAAACCAATCGTCTCAAATTGAGTCGATCGACTCAATCTGAGACGTAGATGAACAAATCCTTTTATTCGAGGGTTTGCTCATCTGTTTTAATAGTTTGGTGGTCCTACTATAGATATATAATCATCAAATCTGCCTTTTTGATGTGCCCACTGCCCATTGGAGTTGCCCTTAGACCGGTTCCTATGGGGGGTGGCTAACCCACCCATTTGCCATGCCAGCTGGCCTGGCAAACTGACCGCGCCACTATGGGAAAAAAGATAAGCGATCGAGTCTCCATCTAGCGATCGAAACTACACCGCTAGCGATCCCATTTCGATCGCTTCGGTCTAGTTTGCACCGCTAGCGATTTAAACTCGACCGTCCTCGGTCGGTGCTCTACCGCCTATAAATACCACAATTACCTTCAGTTTTCATTCACAAAAAAAAAATTCCCTTCTCTAGAGAGTAGACCAGAGCGATTTTTTACTTCAAAATGAGTAGTTCCAAAACAAATAGACAAAGGAAAAGAAACAGGAAAGAAAAAGGAAAATCTGTTGCAGATAATGATATCGTATGGGTTCAGGTAAAGAGCAAGAGTTCGCTAATGTTAGGCAACTAGTTGGAACTTGTGTAACATCTACGCATTTATGTAACCATCCTGAGCGAGTTCTGTTACCTAAATTAAGAGGTGGGTGGTCTGAGCTAACCAAAGTGTTTGAGTTACTCCCCAAAGCTGTTCAAGAATCCTTGAGAAGATATCCTTGGCAGCGTTTATATTTCATGAAAGGCAAAAACCATAGGACTCAAGTTGTGCGAGTTATTTGTGAACGTTGGTGGAACACTGCAAATATGTTCTTTTTCAAGGATTTTGAGTGTGGTAAGTTCTATTTTTCCATTCAATAGTTTAATTTTTAGTTCAGAAACAAATTTTAATTTTTAGAGATTCAATTTTTTTAGTTTGATACAAATTTTAGTTCCACATACAATCTTTAATTTTATGACCATGTTGTTTTTAGGGTTCACACCGTTAGATTTGTATATGTTGACTAGAATAAAAAGTGAGGGTGAAATAGTACAATTTAACCAATCAAAGTGGATATCATAAGGAAGATGGAAACAATTACTTCCTTTGTACTCAAATGATACTGAAGGAAAGCCAGAATCCAGACAATTACACTCATTTGGATTAAGAGTGTCTGGGTTGAAGGCTTTTTTGAGCCGTTACCATGCCAAGGGGATACACAGAGCTGAAGATTATCCCGAGCTTGAACATATTTTTGTATTATGGATGTTAGGTCAAGTGTTTTTCCCCAATGGTAGCTCAATGTCATTAATTGGTTTTCTGTAATCGTTAGAAGATTTAACTAAAGCGCCAAATTATGATTGGGGTTCTGCAATTTTAGCTGAGCTATACATATGTCTCGGTGATTGCTCATGTAAGAAGACAGATAACTTTAATGAATTTTTGGTCGTATTGGAGGTAAGAATCACAATCTCTTTCTATTTATTAGATTTATTATCGAGCTGTCAAACTAGAATGTACTAACACGTCAATTGTCGTCAATGTTATTTTTCAGTATTGGTGGTATACTTACCTTAATGTCGGCGAACCAGATCGTCACGATTCACGATTAATTTTTCCAGTCGTGTACAAGTACAAAGTTGATAATTGGATTGGTTAGATCAATGATGGTCAAAATGTCGCTGCTGTTCAGAGGATGCAACAACTGTGTAGAATTAGTATCAACATTACGCCAGTACCGTATACAATATTTGATGAGTTCCATGAACCAACGGCACAAGCCATGCTTCAGTTAAGCCTTAGGCGACTTGTGTTTTACAGTCCAATTAGTGGTCAGGGTATTTGGTACTACGGAGAAAGACATCTGTTTTAGCTACAAGGTAGAAAGGTAAAAGCAATCAACCAGTTTTCAACCTCAATAATTTCACATGATGATTGGATAAAGTTAATAAATAAATGACAACCTTGGGAATAAGCTGATGATTTGATCCAAATTCCAGAAGATGACTATGATTACTTCAGTTGGTTTCAAAAGGTATGCAAACTAAATATTGTTTTCTATCCACAAAACTTAGGTAGTGTTGACTTTCCAGCAATTGGAAATTTCCCACTTACAGATCTTCCATCCCAACCCCCACCACCGACGGGCGAAGCATATACGTACCCTAGCAGTCAAATGTGGTCGTCAAATATGCCTCAAATATCTTGGGAAGTCCATACTTTATCACCAAGTGGGGATATTGTTATAGTTCTACTTACTATTGAAGGTATGCAACAAAGTAATTGTCACACGCCCATTTAATCGCCTAAATTGTTCATGGGTCATGACCGGCAATAATTGTGGTTCAGTGAATCAACTTCACCCAAAATCATTCAGCCTTGCATACTTGCACCAAAGTATACATCTGCCTTCACTCATAAGGCATTGCACAACGGAAGTCTTTTCTTCTTTCTCTCTAACTCTTTATGCCCCCATAAGCATAAGAGGTTCTGCCATGCATAAAACCAATTGACAACTTCACAAGATCAGCAACATCATAAACACAAAGATATAACACAATAAACCCATTTTATTACATTAAGGAAGATTATACAAAACAGTCTATCTCATGGACCAACACAGGCCATTCACCCTCTTGGTGAATGCCTAACTCTCTCTACAAAATCAGTGGTTCTTCTCCAAAATGAACAACACTAACATTATTGATTCCTAAGCTATTTATACATGCTAGGATCAGGCCAAAACTTCTGTGCAACCGCTGCACAAGCCTTGGACAGCCAAGTGTCCAAGTAGTTTCCATAACCGCCACTTTCAACAGCCACCTTTTGAGTTGTCACGCCAACAAGTGCCACACATGTTCTTGGTGGTTATGAACACTCACAAATGGTTATAAACTCCTTTTATAACCATTCTCCCTTGTCTCACACGTTTGGCATGCTTGTGAAGCTCGCAACCAACTTGTAACCGTCACTTGAGCCGTATTGCACCACTGTTGTGCTTTACTGAATTCTGCCTCTCCTCCAAGCTCAGCCATCTTGGCCCTGCATGCTTATCACTCTAAGATAACACACAGACAATCCTTGTGCTTCAATCACCGAGGCAGATCCTTAAGCTCAATCTGGTTACTCATGCGTCATATGCTTCACTTCGCCAATTTGCTTAGCCTTGAACTAATGCCATAGACCAACTCTTAGTCTATTCTTCACTCTTGCATCCTCCTTGAGCTTGGGCCAACTCAATTCCATGGATATGCATCGATGCAAACATCGCATGTTGCATCTGTCACTTTGGCCATGTCTTGCCAAACCTTCAATGAAGCCTTATTGTGTCGGCCAATAAGCTTCATTACTTAGCCAATATGCTTTACAGTGTAGCGCCACCTTTGCGCTTCACTGGCCCTGCAGGGTGCCACTATCTTAGTGCTTGACGGTCTATACAGCATACCGCTATTATGGCTTGCGTTGCGCTATTATAGCTTACGTTGTGCTATTATGGCTTCGCATTGCACCATTACGGCGGAGATGCGATTTGGCTCGCAACTGAGTGAAGCACAATGATTGTGCTTCACTTGCAGGACCGTAATAGACCTCCCCCACCTAATCCGTTCAACTCCCTCGTTGAACGCAACAAAGTATACTCGTTATACTTGTTCTCTGGCCTTGTACGCTTCTGAGCCCTTCTCAGAAATCAACAAACTTGCTTGGCCTTTTTCCTTGCCAAAACTTTTATGCCTAGTACCAAATGCCATCACTTAGCTCACTGCTTTGCTATTGATCCTACTGACTTGCACTGTTGTTGTCACGTTGGCCTACGTTCCAACTTCAACTACAATCGCATATCAACACCCAAATGCAACTTGGAAATTCTCCTTGCCAATTCCCTGAATTAGACTTGAACTTCGCATGAATCATTTGTGCCTAAGTGTACACAAGTAATGATTCTTCCCAACTGATCACAATGATCATTGCCATTGTCTTATGCCTCCATTTTCCGACTTTAGTTGAACCACGCAACATAACATGACTTATACAAGACTTGACTACAATTCTTCAATCATATGCGCCTACGCCAAATCATGCCATGCCTCAAGGAATGCACCCTATGACTCAGTACCACTCTTGGTATGCGCCACAATTTATAACCTTTGCTGCACTTTGCAAACTTCAGGACTTTCACTAGATTTGGCCTCCAAATCATGTTGCAATCACCTTCTTGGACTTGCATCATTTGTATGCCAAAGAACCTGCACCTTGCTGTTCTTTGCTTGCATTGTCGCAAAATCATGATTGAAATGCATGACTCTGGTATAGTCATGACTCAGGATACCCCTGACATCAGACCATCTTTTTAGACCAGGCATCCTCTTCACGCGCCTTTGAAACCAGCAATTTAAGCATCACTTGCTCTTTCAAACTGCTACGCTTTAATGTAGCGGAAAAACAACATCACATTCTTCCTAACTATAAGTTACTCTCAACTCATATACTTGATGGACTTACATCTTCATTCTTGCTGCGTTACTCCATGCCTTCGCTGCCAAATGCCTTTGCACTTCCACATAACTCTCAACAGCAAACTCGACTATGCCACCAACTCCTATATTTGCTTCTTTCACTTTCAAATATCTTATTGCATATTTTGGCTTAATATGCTATGTAGCATCTTCCACGCGAACTAGCTTTACTTTGAACGAAAGAGGCAAGATCTTTCACTTCAAATACCCTCATTCACTACTACCTTACATAAAGAGACTTCATTCCAATACCAAGGTCCACTCGACCTAAACTGAAAGTATACTCAAACTTGAGCAAATACTCGCGCCAACTGATTGCAACTTGTAAGACCTAACAAGCCTTGCAATACTGACTTCAACTTCGCTTCTAAGCAATAAAGGAACCGAGACAACACCTACTATCCCCAATGTAGCAATTCACTTTGCTACATGTACTCTTCCACCTGATGCTATCATGTTGCTTTAGCTTTCATGAAGATTTCTTCAATAATGGCCACATGCCATCATTATGCATCACCACTAGTTTGTCCCTCTTTTTCCATGCATCTATGAGTCGCCTAATTTTGAATATCATGCATCTTGGCCATGCCCAAATCTCATTTGGCTCATGCTGTTGTTGCATACATGCTATGCCAATTAGAACTCAAGTCTTGACACAAACTTGTGCACCTTTGCACAACTGGAACGGACTTTACTTGGTGATTCTGAGCATCACCATAGATCTCAGAAAAGTCATATCACTCAATGACTTCCGCGGAAAATTATCTTGGACAATATTAACAAGGCACAATCCTTGCAAATGAGGCGCCACTGCCTACGTTCCATGAAGCAAGAATGCCACATTCTTCTTCAAACTTGGAACTCATTTTTACTGCCCATGCACATCTGGTTACTCTTGTCTTTCCCCTTCTCCCAAAAATCAACTTCAATAGCAACAATTGTTGATTTGCAGTCGACAAAAACATCCGCTTGTGGTTATGATCAAATGCAGGTCTTTGGACACCCTATCCAAGCATATTGATCCCACTCATAAACCAGGTGCAAGCACACTCCTTGTGCGCATCTAGCATCAACGAAGAACTCTTTGCAAACGCAAGACCGTGGTGTATCGGTTTTCCCCTAACTTGCGCTTCTGTCTTCAGCCTTTCCATAAGCTTTATGCTAGATAAGAATTGGCCATCCAATTCTTCCTTCATGGCATCACATTGCCACAAACATGCTGGTTCGCAACCAGACTTTGCATTACCACCAAGGTACATGCATTCGAGAGAGATAACTATAATCTTCCACACAACTGGCTACGATGAAAACACCTTCAATCTATCACATAGACATGTTCTTCATCTACTTTGCCACTGCAAAGGCCATCAACTTCTTTGTATTCATGAATTTCCCCTAAAATTCCCATTACAACTTGTAATGTACTCGCTACTGATAACACTACGAAAGAATGCATTCCAAATGCATAATCTTCGTATACTTGTGAGAAACATGGACTTTAAACACCTGACTTGCACCATAGAAGTCAGCATACTCCTTAGTTTTGTCATGCAATCACTTGAAAACCCGGTTTTCAATAATTCTTGCGCGTTCTCCTAACACTTTGGGTTGGAAATTTTGACACCTTTGTCATAAACTATCATGGCCTGCTGCTACTTCAAGCTTCAAGTTCATTCCAATTGATCTTTCCACACAAGAAAAACTTCTTCTAGTCTCCATACTAGTGAAACCCAAACAATTCTCCACTGAATTTGACAAACAAATGACATTAACTTGAGTAAAAGAGAAAAATCAAGAACCGTGTCCCCTAACACGGCTCATACCCTTTGTCACACGCCCATTTAATCGCCTAAATTTTTCATGGGTCATGACCGGCAATGATTGTGGTTCAGTGAATCAACTTCACCCAAAATCATTCAGCCTTGCATACTTGCACCAAAGTACGCATCTGCCTTCACTCATAAGGCATTGCACAACGGAAGTCTTTTCTTCTTTCTCTCTAACTCTTTATGCCCCCATAAGCATAAGAGGTTATGCCATGCATCAAACCAATTGACAACTTCACAAGATCAGCAACATCATAAACACAAAGATATAACACAATAAACCCATTTTATTGCATTAAGGAAGATTATACAAAAACAGTCCATCTCATGGACCAACACGAACCATTCACCCTCTTGGTGAATGCCTAACTCTCTACAAAATCGGTGGTTCTTCTCCAAATGAACAACACTAACATTATTGATTCCTAAGCTATTTATACATGCTAGGATCAGGCCAAAACTACGTGCAACCGCTGCACAAGCCTTGGGCCCGACCAAGTCAAGTAGTTTCCATAACCGCCACTTTCAATCGCCACCTTTTGAGTTGTCACGCCAACAGGTGCCACACCTATTCTTGGTGGTTATGAACACTCACAAATGGTTATAAACTCCTTTTATAACCATTCTCCCTGTCTCACACGTTTGGCATGCTTGTGAAGCTCATGAACCAACTTGTAACCGTCACTTGAGCCGTATTGCACCACTGTTGTGCTTTACTGAATTCTGCCTCTCCTCCAAGCTCAACCATCTTGGCCCTGCATGCTTATCACTCTAAGATAACGCACAAACAATCCTTGTGCTTCAATCACCGAGGCCAGATCCTTAAGCTCAATCTGGTTACTCATGCGTCATATGCTTCACTTCGCCAATTTGCTTGACAATAGTAATGCTACTCTTGCATTACTAGCTTGT
>JAJJWW010019087.1:0-17483 GCA_023531295.1 Papaver armeniacum | reverse complement strand
TAGGGTTGTAGTCGCGATTGCTTGGCTGAATTTAGAAGTGAGGAGAGTGATGTGGCCATTATTCTTTGGGATGAGATGCAGCTAATGCGTTATGATGGCGCAACACAAGATTTGGCTCTGTACCATGGCTTAAGCCAAGACAAGTCGACCCGGTTAGCTCTTGTGAATAGGCTGACTCGGTCCGACTCATGATCCTGACTCACCCGACGACCAGTTTGACTCGGTGAGCTGAACCCAGCTTGACCCGAACCGATCATTAGTTGACCAGCTGACCGGGGCGGACTTTGCCGATCACTCCGAACAGCTTTACGCCACCCTCCTAAGCTGATTTTCAACCATAATACCGCTGTCTCAGCGACGTATTTTTGGACATATTTTCAACATGGGTTCTCTCTCTTACGGGCTTGGTGGATTTTTATCTAATGGACTTTGAGACTTGACCTAATTTTGGAAGAAAGGAAAAGGTATAAAAAGAAGAATTCTACAACTTTTGGAGACGTTTTTATTCTTGGAGAAAGGGAAGAGCCGCTTTTGTTTACGCAACTGGGGTTTGCTTTTGTTCATCTTCTTCTTTATTCAACTCATATTTTTTGTGATGAACTCCATAGCTATGAGTAGCTAAATTTAATATTATTGGTTAAGGATGTAGTCCTATTTCTAAAACTTGTGTTTGCTTTATGTATTAGTTTTCTCTCTTGATTATCGTTCAATTCTCTACTGTTTTATGATCACATGATTGGATGTGGTCATGGGATAGGATTATGATGTTTGGATTAGTTATGGCCAATTAATCAACTCAGATCCTAGTCCATATTATTTTATGGTTTTTCATCGAGCGATAACCCTGAATACGAGTAGCATGATATGTTTACGGTTTGTAGTGATACACTCTCGTAATCATATGTAGAGTTTGACCATTGTCCGAATTGTTATGCGCAACGTGATAGACGCATTTATGTGTCTATTTTGATCTCAATTTTCTGTATTGTTAGTACCCATTTTTATACTTATTTTGGTATTTTATGTTTTTGTAGGTGTTTTTGGAGAAATAAGTCATGAAATTTGGCTTGAAAAGCAGCCATTTGCGCCGTGGGAGAAAATTACTATTCGCACCCCGAAATGGATAAGGCACCCTCAATTACTAAGGGTACCCACTTGTTATTTGCACCTGTAAATCCCAAAGGGCGTCCCGCTAAAAGCACCCTTACTTTGGATAGGGTCATTCTTCTCCTTCATTTGAATTCTCAAAAATGAAGGGAACTTTGTACAAATAAGTTCAAGCTTGGGATTTGATTTTGGGCAACTTTAAACGAGATTCAACGGGCTGATTTTTTTGTGGGGCTGACTTATCAAGAGTATACAAGGTTGTTGGGTCCATTAGAATCGATCGAACCGGGCCGCATCACCAATTTGAAGAAAACAGGGGAAGATACTCTAGACTTGTTTTTGGAAAGTACGTGATAGAAGAACGATTCCTGGATCTTGGCTTGTTCGGAAGTTACACAAAAACAAGGAGAATATTTCTACCAAATCAGAAAGTATCGATAATAAATTAAAGTCAGTGGAAGCAAAAAGGGGAAATATCCATGACTTCCCTGAGAAAGAATATAGAAGATAAATCTGATTTCTCGAAAGATTTTTAGGTCTCAGTGTATATATAAGAGTCATCTGAGTTAAAGCAAAGTAGCCGAGACCTTGGGGGAGGTTAAGGAGCATTGCAGCAGCAAAATCGTTGCAGAACATACAAAGTAGAGGAGAAGAACAAAGAAAAAGACTTAAGAAAGTCGGCATCCGTGACCTAAACTTTCAAACTCTAAGCCTTTGTAACAATTTTTCCAACAATTATATTAAGTTTGCAAATAGGGCCTGGGCTTAGGTTCCTTCAGACTCTGACTTCAGAATAATTATATCTCATACAAAAGTCGATTTTTCTTCAATAAAACACCTATTCAACATGCTATTATTTTGAGCGTGTTTTGAGCATGAGGAGCTAAACCCCAACACTCGGGATGATTTGAGGAAGCCATTCTTTACGCATGTGGTAATTCTATTTAATTCTTTTTATTACTTTTTTGATAGGTGCCTAAAACACCTAATTTACTATCTAGTAGTTACGCTTTCTTTGCTATTTTTCTCAGAATTATGTACTTTACGCTGTTTTGAGTTATTAGGTACTGGAGTCGCACCTGACGAAAAGATGGAGAAATCACCCAATTGAATAAAGGACAAAATTATCATTTCACAAAAGAAGCATACTGAGCCCAAACTTAGATAAGGGATAACCCGTCAAGTCTAGTGAAATTGGCTAAGAGCACCCATGGGTGTTAATAAATAGCCATACTATGAGACCTAGTTGGGCTTTAATCAGTTGTTTTAGACAATATTTCTTTCATTTCTTTCTTGAGCTAAATGAATCAAGAGGAAGAACAAGTTTGTTGATGTTCATGAAGGATGAGAATCTCATACGCTGCTAAGAAATCTAGCTTGGGGTTGATGTGAATTTGAATCTCTGTAGTAGAATGAATTAGGTTTCTGCTTTCAAGGGATTGTGATGAATTATAAGACGGGTTTTAGTCAAGTCTCGATTGATTCTAGCTCGGGAAGGAACACGAACGGGTTACTCATTCTGAACTCAACAGGCATTTTGGATGATCAATTCCTAAATCAGAGAGGAGATGTTATGGAGTTAGGGGTTGTGGTTCAAACTCAGAAATGGTGATCAATCAGAAGATGAGATGGGGTATGTGGTATTGAGTACTAGATTTCATGGAGAAAGGGATTGAGATGCCGATGAAATTGTGGTTCTCCTTCTCCCCCTTTCGAGCTCGCAATTCAAGATGGTGTGATGAGCTCAAGACAAGAGCCTATTTCGCATCCACAAAATCGTTATCTCAAGGAGGATGACTTCGGTCCAAAGAAATTAAGGAGCCCGACAAAACACATCGAGACCTAATTGGCCAGCCGAGATAACTGAGGTTGATAAAATTGTAGGATCAGATCACTGAAGATAAAGGGCGCTTTCCTTGACTGGAGACATTAACTCGCATCAATTGGAAGAGCACGTTACAAGTCTCAAATCACTGGTTGATGCAAGTAAGCCTGAGGTAGATGAGAAACCAGCAATTGCAGAGTCGTTGAGAATGGCGCAGGCAGCAGTGAAGGAGTCCGGGTTAGGGAAGTAAGAACTTGATGCTGTTGCGGTTTTGCAACAACTCTCGAGAGATGCTCGATGTCAGTAAAAGATGGAAAGAAAATGCGCTTAGATGGCAAGGGTTAGGTCAAGAATTGGCAAAGCTGCACAAGAACTCGACTTTGCAAGTGACGATGTATGTATTGGAGCTGCAAAGATGATATATGGAGATGGCCTCATTGAGGGTTAACCTGTGGCTCCGGTGGCTTGGAGATGGCAAGGAGGAAGGTGGTGGTACCGCAACCGGTTGGCGCTCACACAAATGGAGGCCTCGGTGCCGTAATCAGCAACTAGTAACCCGAGTGTCGTAAAAGTGCTTTGGCATGTGAAGGTCACAATGCTCGAACGAGAACAGGAGATGGCAGCAACGTTGGAGATGAGTCAGGACACCGAGAGCCGTAAGTTGGTTGGTTATGGGAAGCGAGATCGCAATCGACCGGGAGGAAAGCCGGTGGAGACTGATGCGCTGTCGTTGGCCTGAGATTGAAACTGGTTCAGGTGAATTAGATGGAGGTGGTTAAGATGCCAGGGAATTGGTTGCAGCTGATGAGGCTTGTGACTGTGGGTCAGGTGGTGAGACTGCAATGGTTGGGCTGAAGAGCAAAGTGTGCCGGCATAAGTCATGTGGTGTTGATGAATATCTCGATGGAGTTGACCCAAAGTGCAAAAAGCTAGAACTGGTGATTGAAGTAATTGCAGGCCTGGTACTGCAAATTGGAATGGTGGCTTTGAGCAGATGGTGTCTGGGACGAAGATGCACTAGTTACTGCCATTTGATGGAGTAGTTCAGTGAGGCAATGGTGGTGTCAGTGGTGGTAATAAGGGCCAAAGTAGAGATGGAGTCGTTGTATAAGGCATGACTCGGATTATGAGAGAGGAGTTTGCCGGGCAATGAGAGGATAACCGGAGCTAAGGCTTAGTCGTCAATAGTGCCGAGTAGTCATAGGAGCCAATTGGTTGGTCATGGCCGTGAAGTAATATCGCGCAGTGTAGTGGTTGGCAGTTTAGCCGAAGTGTGCAACCGGAGGATGGAGATTGCGAGTACCGTGGATGGTGGTGGTTCTCAGCAGCTGATTGGCAGTTGATGAACCGAATGGGTATACCGAAGTTGCTGGTGCTGCATTACGGGCAGAAATATGTTGAGCTCGTGAACTGCAGAAATGCAAATATGAAGATGGCGTCACTGATTCAGTGAGAAGGTGTTGTCGTTGGAAGTGCAGAAATGGCTCAAGCCATTATTCGTGATCAGGCGTAGCACCCATCATGGCCGGATGGATTAGCTGACACAAATGATTGTGTCCGTACGCAAAATGGCCTTGTACAAGAAAACCCAACTCGGCCTTTGTCACTATCCGACCCATCCGACTCATTATCCGACTCAAATTGACCCTGTTGACTCGGGCCGATTTGACCTCCGAGCCGAACCTTCACCGATTTGATCCTACGCTGACCTGCAGGATCGGCTGACTTTTGGGCTTGCCACCGAGACACTTTCTCCGTGACTTTTTCCTACGGATTCCGGCCACAATCCCATTTTCAGATGCGTTTTGGGACATATTTTCTCACGACTTTCTCTCCATGGGGTCGGAATTTCCAACTAATGGACTTTGAAGACAAAACCTAGTTTTGGAAGGAGAAAAAGACTACAAAAGGGAAGACTTCTACAATGTTTTAGACCACGTTTTATTATTATCTATTCTACTTTATTCTAGGGTTTAGAACCATGAAGTTTTTTCTTCTTCTTGTGATGAACTCCATGAATATGAGTACCTAAGTTTATTATTGGTTATGGAATAGTTGGATTTCACATAATATGATTCTTTGATTCAATATATTAGTTTTGTCTCATAATTATCGCTTGCAATTCTCTGGAAATATTGTTTTATGATTGATTGATTGTTTTGTCAAGTTGCAAATTGGTAGAACTTCTAATCACATCTATTGCTAGTTTAGGGTTTATTATACGCAAAAGTGATATTCCTTGGATACAAGTAGCATAATATGATTATAGTTTGTAGTGATATATTCTTTTATGATCATATGTGAATCGTAACCTTTGTTAAATTGAATTAGTGCGCTTTCACGTTCAATTGCTTTGATTGGCCTGATTTCATAGAACTTAATGCATCTAGGGAATTAAACTTGATTAGTGCTTTTACACGTTAGGTTGTTCCTTTAGGTAGAATTCATATTCGTGATCTTTTTAATGTGTTTGTTGATGACATGAGGAGGTTTTGCGGGATATTCTTGCGATCAAGGTATTCTAGGGTCTTTGATAAAAGTTGAGATTAAAAATCAATTTAGTTATTGTGAAAAGCATGTTAGTGAATGAAAACGAAATCCTTAACCAATACTTTCTTATCCTTGATTTGCGTGTTTACTTTTTATTGTTTTGCTTTTATTTAGTTTATTAAAATCACAAAATCTCGGTATTTTATATAGGAAACCATAACATATTGACAACCTAGACCTCTCTGTGGGATCGATCCTTTCTTGCCCTTGCTATATTTATATTTTGAGTAGTAAGAAAGTGTAATTATATTTGTGTCGCCACGGCTGATCAAATTTTGGCGCCGTTGCGGGAGGCGGCGGTTGTTAATTGTTTTTGGTTTCTTATTTTTTTGTATTTAGTTTTGTTTTATTTTTTATTTTCTTATTTTCTGGTTTTAAACTTGTTTTGAGAATCTTATTTCGGTGTGCTTATTTCTATGGAAGGAGCATATTGGAACAATGATTACGGTTTTCAACAACCTCAACAATATGATAACTACCAATTCCATGGGTATAATCAAAACCAATTCATTGGTTATGACCAATATTCCATGGAACCTTGTGGTTTTCCTCAACAACCTTATGGCGGGTATGTGTGTGAACAACAACAAGGATGGGAGGATTCTTATGCTCTTGAACAAAAAGTCTCTAATTTTATAGATAAAGTTTCTAACTTTTACAAGAGGAATTTCAAAAAAGCTAAAGAGACTACAAACGAGCAACTCCAAGAACTTCGTGAAGGTATGACTATCTTGCGAAGAGGCATTGATCAATACAAGGAAGATATGGATAATTATAATGTGCATATGGTTTGTGATGAATATTTGATTGATGCTAATGTTGAAAAAAGGCCAATCCTTTGGGCACCTTCGTGGATAATTGTGTAGTTAACTCAACTCTTGATCGTGAATAATGATCATTCACCTATTCAAAAGGATGAGTTCGAGATTAACAACACTAAATTCAGCGAGGAACAATCTTATGTTGACTATGATAGTGACGGTGATTATGATACATTGCTTGAAACAACTCATGGTGACATCTCCGAGAGTCTTTTTGGGATCAAGATGAAGATGAAGAGGAATATGTCGACACTTGTGTGAGATTACTCAAGCATTGATCTTAATAATGATCAAGAGCCTATTCAAAGGGTGGAGCTTGAGGATGACGCATTTTCGGAGTGTTCTAAAAAAAGTTTCTTATGATAAAATTTGGATCCGCAAAGAGTATGTGCCTTACAACAAAAGGAGGAATATGTTGAGAATGAGACCGGTTTGACCAATATTGTGGAAGACCCAATTGAGCTTGCAAATGATTGTAATGATGATGTTTATGTCGAGACTTTGGTTACGGCAGAAACGGACGAAGAATGGTTGCAAGGCTTGATAGAGGACCATGATATACAAGAGGTGAATAATTCGCTTGAGTTTTTCAAGGATGAAGAGGATTCCGTAATACAAGATATTGTGAAAGGTTTATCTAACCCTTTGCCTATTATTTCTTCTCCTTTACCTCTTATTGGGTTGAATGTATGTGCTTCGAGAATATTATTGACTGACTTTGTTTCTCGTTTTCCGCCATTAGAGAAACTTGATTCTCATACTATGCAGGTTATGGAACAAGAAACCGTGGAAGTACCCGATGTCTATATTCTTTATACACTTCCATGTGGACAGAATAAGTGGGGGAAGCTTTTTATCGGTTCATAGCTTCACTTTTTATTTACGTTACTAATATTTGTGTGAAGCTAGTGTTTGCAAAACAGTTCTATGGACGGATCCCCAACTTTTCTCAGATTATTGGTGTATGGGGAATGAATCTTACAAGAAGCTAAGTCGGCCGACGACTATAAAATAAGCGTTAAGTGGGAGGCAACCCACCGGTTTTGTATCTCTTATCCTTTTGCATTTTATTTTGTTTCGTTTATTTATTTTTTACTGTTTTCATATCATATTTGCATCCCTATGTTTAATTTCATTGAGTCCGTAATCTATCTTAGAAGAGAATTATGACGAATACCTTTTTCGTCAGAAAATTTCAGACTGCGTAGTTCAGTCCAGAGACCATAACTGTCAGACCGTTTATCAAAACACTGTGAAATTTTGACACTGTGTAGAAAACACGTAGGTGAACAACTTTTGTGAAATGGAGTTTTTCCAAATTCCTTACCAATTTGCACAGTTTTTGCGTTTTATCTGCTGTTACGTCAGAATTCAGAATCCGGTTTTACACATTGAGGACAATGTGAAGTTTAAGGGTGGGGAGCATTTATATGTTTGTATAGTTTTTTTTTTACACCATTAGTGGATGGAAACATTTTGAATGCAGGAGTTTAGGAACCAATTAAATAAAAGGGAAGAATATAGCGATAGACCATATCTCGAATATCACCATGTTCTCTCATGGCTTGGGTCACTAAACATCGACATGTTATTACTGCTAGGATGAAATAGAGTGGTTGAGTTACAATAAAAAAAAAAAAAAAAAAATTGGAAAAGAAAAGAAAAAAAAAGGACCGACCAATTAGACCAAAACCAATAAAAATGACACTTGGGAATAATAAGGTGTGTGAAACGTAGTCCCCGTCTCCGCGCCTAAACAAGCGTGGAATGCAGGATCCAAGGCAACTATCATGTACTTGCCGACAAGAAGCATGCGCTTGGATCCAAAAGATCTAATCATGCCGCCTTAAAAAAAAGAGAGAAATTGGATCCAACTTTGATCCAATCATAAAAAAAAAAAAAAAAAAAATTATTATTGTGTTGAATAAAGTCACTTTTGGTTCCCTTGTATATGCCAATTGATTTGATGTAGCATTCAGCACCAAGTAGCTCAATCCAATAGGATTAGGTCTATCTTAGGCAGGGGACCTTGTACGTATATGGGAAACATCGAACACTTGTGAATATTCGCCAACATCTACATCTATATCCATCTTCTTAATCTTTTCATTGTGATTGTGGTTTGTTAGTTTCCGAGTATTGTGGCTTGTTCGACTATCTAATTAGAGTTTATTTACTAATAATTGAATTGAATTGCAAGGTACCTCCTCCTCAGAAGTCATTTTGGATTCGTTCATTGATTTGTCACGAATAGACGGAGTTGGAAATATAGGTTTTGTAGGTATATCTCTAGTAAACCTTCACGAGACTATAACTTTCGTCCACTAGGACACCCTAGGGGTTTAAAGGCTTGTTATTTATGCTAAAATTAACCGTAGCCTCAACACGACACGGAGTTGTTGTATTTTATTATTTTGTTTGATTTGCTCGACTAGCAAATCTAAGTGTGGGGGAATCGACAGGTGTCTAAAACACCTAATTTACTATCTAGTAGTTACGCTTTCTTTGCTATTTTCCGGTGAATTATGTACTTTACGCGTGTTTTTGAGTTATTAGGTACTCCGAGTCGCACTTGACGAAAAAGATGGAGAAATCACCCAATTGGAATAAAAGGAAAAAAATTATCATTTCACGGGCGGCATACTCGGAGCTCCACCATAGATAAGGGATAACCTGTTGAAGTCTAGTGAAATTGGCTAAGAGCACCCATGGGTGTTAATAGCCGCTCATACTATGAGACCTAGTTGGGCTCGAATGTCGTTTTTTAGACAACATTTCTTTCATTTCTTCTTGAGTCGCAAATGAATGGAGGGAAGAACAATTTTTGTTGATGTTCGGTGAAGGATGAGAATCATGTTCTGAAGTTAAGAAGAAATCTAGCTTGGGGTTGATGTGAATTTGAATCGGTAGTAGAATGAATTAGGGTTTTACGTCTTTGAAGGGATTGTGATGAATTATAAGATGGGTTTTAGTGAAGTCTCGATTGATTCTAGTTGGAAGGAACACAGAGAATGGGTTATCGATTCTGAACTCAACAGTGGTATTTTGGATGATTGAATTCTAGAAATCGGAGAGGAGATGTTATGGAGTTAGGGTTGTGGTTCAAATCAGAAAAACAGGTGATCAATTCGGAGAAGATGAGATGGGGTATGGGTATTGAGTACTAGATTTCATGGAGAAGATTGAGATGCCTTTGATGAAATTGGGTTCTACTTTTCCCCTTTTCGAGCTCTCAATTCAAGATAGGTCGATGAGCTCAAGACAAGAGCCTATATTGCATCCACAAAATCGTTATCGGCAGCGGAGAGGATGACTTCTCGTCCAAAGAAATTAAGGAGCCCGACAAAACACATCGAGACCCCAATTAGCGCCGAGATAACCGAGGTTGATAAAATTGTAGGATCGAGATCAGCCGAAGATAAAGGGCGTCTGACCGAGACATTAACTCGCATCAATTGGAAGAGCACGTTACAAGTCCTAAATAAAGGTTGATGCAAGTAAGCCGGAGGTAGATGAGAAACCAAAGAATTGCAAGCTGTTGAGAATGGCAGTGTGCGAGGCGGGAAGGAGTCCAGTTAGGGAAGTAAGAACTTGATGCTGTCATAGTGGTTTTGCAACAACTCTCGAGATGCTCGATGCTGCAATGTAAGATGGAAAGAAATGCAGTTGTATGCTATGGCTAGGTCAAGAATCGGGCAATGAAGTCACGCACAAGAACGACTTGCAAGTGACGGAAGGGTATTGGAGTTGCGGATAGATATATGGAGATGGCTCGGTTGAGGGTTAACTCCGTGGCTCGGTGGCTTGGAGATGGCGGTAGCCAGTGTGGTTGCCGTGTGGTACAGGCCTGTCGGTGCTCACACAAATGGGGCCCGGTGCCGCAACCGGGTGCAGCTAGTAACGGAGGCCGAGAGGTGTGCTTTGGCATGTGAAGGTCGGAAGCAATGCTCGAACGAGAACGGGAGATGGCAAAGAACGTTGAGGATGAAAGCTGGACAGGGAGCAGAAGTTGGTTGGTTATGGAAGCGAGACTGCGAATCGAATTGGAGGAGCTGGTGGAGATCGAGATGCGATTCTTTGTTATTCCGAGATTGAAACTGGTTCAGGTGAATTAGATGGAGGTGGTTAAGATGCCAGGGAATTGGTTGCAGCTGATGAGGCTTGTGACTGTGGGTCAGGTGGTGAGACTGCAATGGTTGGGCTGAAGAGCAGGTGGTGCTGGCATAAGTTGTGTGGTGTTGATGAATATCCTGGAGTTGACCAGTGCGGAGTGCAAGCTAGAATCGGTGATTGAAGTAATTGCGGGCCCTGGTTTGCAAATTGGAATGGTGGCTTGAGCGAGATGGTATCCGGACGAAGATGCACTAGTTACTGCCATTTGATGGAGTAGTTCAGTGAGGCAATGGTGGTGTCAGGTGGTGGTAATGGCTAGGCCAAAGTAGAGATGGAGCTGTTGGTATAAGGCATGACTCGGGATTATGAGAGGAGTTTGCTGGCAATGAGAGGATAAACTGGAGCTAAGGCTTACAGTCATGTCAATAGGTGCCGAAAATACTTTGTTATGTGAAGTCAATTGGTTTGTTGTCGGCTGTGAAGTAATATCGTGCGGGTGTAGTGGTTGCAAAGTGGTTTGTCAAGTGTGCAACTGGAGGATGTGAGATTGCGAGTACCTGGTGGATGGTGGTTCTGCAGTGTGGATTGCAGTGATGAACCTGGAATGGGTATACTGAGTTGTTGGTGTTGCATTACAGAGAGCTGATGTTGAGCTCAGGCACTGGTAGAAGAAATGCAAATATGAAGATGGCGTCAGCTGGATTCAGGGCAAGGAAGGTGTTGCTGTTGGAAGTGCAGGAAATGGCCTGGCAAGCCATTATTTGGTGATCAGGCTGAAACGACCATCATGGCTAGATGGATTAGGTGATGCACAATGATTTTGTTGTACGCAAAAAAATGGCCTTGGCCAAGAACCCAACTCAGCCTTGTCACTCATCTCGACCATCCGACTCCATCCTGACTTCAGGTGACCCCAAGTGTTGACTCGGCGATTTGACCCGAGTTGGACCTTGACCAGATTTGATCCGGTTGACCGGTGACAAGGTTGACTTTGCCGGTCACCTCAGACACTTTCCTAGGTGACTTTTCCGTGATTCCGCCACAATCCCAGTTTTCCGGCGAGCGTTTTTGGGACATATTTTACATACGGGTTTCTCTCCATGGTGGGCGGGTGAATTTCCAACTAATGGACTTTGAAGACAAAACCTAGTTTTGGAAGGAGAAAAAGACTACAAAAGGAAGACTTCTACAATGTTTTAGACCACGTTTTATTATTATCTATTCTACTTTATTCTAGGGTTTAGAACCATGAAGTTTTTTCTCTTTCTTCTTGTGATGAACTCCATGAATATGAGTACCTAAGTTTATTATTGGTTATGGAATAGTTGGATTTCACATAATATGATTCTTTGATTCAATATATTAGTTTTGTCTCATAATTATCGTTTGCAATTCTGGAAATATTGTTTTATGATTGATTGATTGTTTTGTCAAGTTGCAAATTGGTAGAACTTCTAATCACATCTATTGCTAGTTTAGGGTTTATTATACGCCAAAAGTGATATTCCTTGGATACAAGTAGCATAATATGATTATAGTTTGTAGTGATATATTCTTATGATCATATGTGAATCGTAACCTTTGTTAAATTGAATTAGTGCGCTTTCCACGTTCAATTGCTTTGATTGGCCTGATTTCATAGAACTTAATGCATCTAGGAATTAAACTTGATTAGTGCTTTTACACGTTAGGTTGTTCCTTTAGGTAGAATTCATATTCGCATCTTTTAATGTGTTTGTTGATGACATGAGGAGGTTTGCGGGATATTCTTGCGATCAAGGTATTCTAGGGTCTTTGATAAAAGTTGAGATTAAAAATCAATTCTAGTTATTGTGAAAATCATGTTAGTGAATGAAAACGAAATCCTTAACCAATACTTTCTTATCCTTGATTTGCGTGTTTACTTTTTATTGTTTTGCTTTTATTTAGTTTATTAAAATCACAAATCTAGAGGTATTTTTATATAGGAAACCATAACATATTGACAACCTAGACCTCTCTCGTGGATCGATCCTTTCTTGCCCTTGCTATATTTATATTTTGAGTAGTAAGAAAGTGTAATTATATTTGTGTCGCTTTACGATAAATGATCATTTTTGCACTTGATTTAATTGTTTTATGATTTTCACTAATTAGTTGTGATTTCGTTTGATGACGTATGCTTAGTTTTAGTACTTTTGATGAGTCATGCTTGTGATTTACAATTAATCTTTTAAAAATCTACTTTCTAAGCAATAAATTAGAGTCAATTACTTGAGCTATGAATGTCTAGAATTATTAGTTGAACCACATGAATATAAGAATTGTGGAATCCTCGAGTCCTAGTATCTCTCGATATTGTGACATCTTTTGTATATATTTTTATTATTAAGTCAAATCAATCTTCAAGTCTCGAGGAACGACATCTTACTACCACTTTCTACAACATTATTGAGTCACATCACAACGCATGACAATTGCATTGATTAGCCTATTTCCAAACTTAATGCCCTAGAATTGAACATAATTAGCGCCAAAGGCTTAGGTTATTCTTTAGTAGAATTCACATACATGACTCTAATGTGTGTGTTGATGAACTTAAGAAATTAATATATTATCTTGCTCTCTTGATTCTCTAGGCTTTTGATAATATAAGAGATTAAATCATAATTCTAATCATATATGCAAGCACATGTCTAAGATTGAAGATGAATTCCTTGACCAATATCTTTCTCTATTGATTACTTTACACAATTTACTTTGCTTTTAATTTGCTTTTATTTGCTTACATAAAAAATGAGAAATCCCCCAATTGGTTAATTTAAGAAATTGAATACATAAAAACTACAATCGCTCTCTCGTGGAACGAACGAACTCTTTCTTATCATATACTTTAGGAAAGTGAAATTATTTTTGACGCTTTCTGACAAATGATCGTAGTCAAGAATAGGATATATGGGTCGAGTACAACCTTCTATAGTAGTCGAAGTATAGTAGGGCTAATGTATTTGTATGGTTCATCATTTCCAATCCGCAACATGGCTTGCATTGCATGAGTGCAAGGAAAGCTATATGTTTATGGGTGAAAACTATTCTGCTTAGGTTTTGGTAATTTGGGGTGTGTGGATGAGGAATGAATCTAAAAACCTAAACAAATGCATCTGTGCGGTGAGTGCTTGTAGATTCGGAAATCAATGCATACAAGTCCGGCCTAAACCAAGAAATGGCCATTCCAGACTTGTTTCTGGTCACAAAGTGAAGGAGATGGGGTTAATCTTAGGGAGGGAATCAAAGAAGGTGTTGAGATTGTGAATGCGTTGGCTTGCTTTGACTTGTAACAGAAAGAAGTCGAACAGCTTACGACAGATGCAAGCTATCAGTTCTGGTGTTTTGTATTAACACTTGGTTTCGTTTTTGTCCGCACTTGCTCTTGTTGGTGGAAATAGGGAGGAGAACCTATTTATACAAGTCATTGAGCCTTATTCACGTCTCTCGTGGGAAGTGGAGGAAGTGGAGTGATGGAGTAGTGGAGTTTTGTGTCGTGCTACACGATCAGTCTTGCCCACTTCTCCCGTCATCGCTAACCGTCCATAACTTCCTAACACGTTCTTGTGATGGCGTGTTGCACGCCGTACGCTGTAAACCGCTGCATCAATACCCCCAAGTATGTATCCCCCATTTTGTGACATGATTGATGGCTGGAATATGTGGATCGTGGATCCACGAAAGGTAGTATGTAATGCTAAATTGAATAACTGGTTATTCGGGAAGTTGATACTTGTGAAGTATCATGTGTATTTTGCGCGCAAGACGCATCATGGTGTGGTAGAGTGACGGGTGGTGATCACCACGACGTCTCACGACCGGTTAACTCTGACCGAGGTTGTATAACTCAAGCAGTGAAGTTGACTCCGACGAGATGATCTTTGAAACACTCATCCGTGACCGTTGATGGAATTAGGGTTTTTGAAGAGGTGCGCAAGCATCACTCTTGGCCTTGGTCGAAAACCAAGCATGGGATATGACTTTGTCCCGGGACCATATATGCGTGTTGACGAACATGACTGTAGGCGCCTATACCCATTACCTCACGAAAGTATGATCCGGGCCACTCAATTCGTCCTAAGTGAAGTTGAGTGGTCGAGATCAATTGTGACAAAACCCGGTGCCGCAAAAGCCGCGCGTCATGCCTACTGGGCGCACGTTCCAAGATGACCATTCTTGGCCTGTCTTGGCCGATCGCCCGTATGAAGGTGGTAGGATGGTGTTCACGCCTATACCGAATATCCCATGAAAACGTGATCTCGAGCCATCCAAATCGGTAGACGAAGTTGGAGCGGTCGAGATCGGTTGCGATTTGGGAGGTGCGACCACGCTAGTTTGGGTGCGCGTCTTGGAACAACCATGCATGATATGCCTTGGCCGATCGGGTGAGGATAGATTGGTCCACGGTGGTCATCTTTGGTATGACCGGACTGCTTTTAATCTAATCTTGGACCCTCCATTAGTGCGGGAGAAGATGGACGCTCGTGATACTCAAAACCCTAATTTTGGGTTTTGTCAAAGTGCGACCATGCTTTATTCGGCGTACGAATTGGGATAACCAACCATGGTTGGTTCGACCGATTGGTCAGGTATGTAGGCGGGCCCACGGTGATTTTGTTGACATGCTCGGGCCCTTTGAATCTACATCTACACCTCCATCTATACCGCGAAGATGGATGGTTGAGACCTGCTTTGCGACACATGTAATATGCCGCAAAACCCTAATTTAGGGTTTTCCGCCTATATTGCTATGGTTTGGTCGTTTTGGCAAGCTAGGCCACTGAGAGGGAGGCCGAGCCATGCGGGTCCGCGTTGGTTCGGCAAGTGGATATTCCATACTGCTGGGGGTGATGGAATTGATGCGGGTCATCCAATCATGCTTGTGGAGTTGGATGATCATGGATCATATCCCAGGATCGATACGGTCATCAGGATGCTCAATCTGCTAGTATAACACACCGAGAGGGGCTCAATCGTGCTAGTATAACACAATTTGCAGGGGCTCAATCGGGCTAGTATAACACACCGAGAGTCATCCTATAGGTATTTCGTACATGGTTTCATTATAATGCTTTGAGGTTCGTGTTTGCTCAGAAGAGCAACACCTCGATCGTCATGCCGCACCGATAATGAGTACATGAAAAATACAAGGCCGATTGCGCATTAATTAATAATGCTAAAATTCCACCGGGGTATATGGGATTGTTGCTACATGCTCCAAACCGGATGAATTTGGTATTATTCACGCAATGGGATTGTTTCCACATGCTCCATTCTGGTGAATTAGTAAAGTGAAGGAGTATCCAACTTTTACAAGATGTCAGCGCATGATTTTCTGGTTTTTACAATTTTAACCTTAAATGAAAATCCACCATCAACACTATGTTTTGCCACCATTTGCGGCTACGGTCCTAAATCCAATTCGACAAGATGCTTTCTTGTTGGAGAAATGATCTCAAATACTTTGTCACTTGATCTCCTCGAAACTTGTATGAACGATACGTTTATCCTCTTGTTAAACCTTGCTTGCATACGAGGAGTAAGCCTTGTAATCCACTTGTTAGACTCTAATAACCTCTTGTAATTCTGCTCCATTACCTTAGCACGAATACCATCGAGAAGCTCAATTCTTTGGAAGTGGCTTATCATGCTTAATAACATTGTTAAAACTCTCAGCAATATTTGATGTGTTCTCACCCCCACCTTTCTCCTAGAAATGCATGAGCAGCCCAATTCTCGAGTGGAATCTTCATCATTCAAGAAACCACTGAATCCAACTTTAGATTACTCATACTCTTCGCAAAGAAGATAAAATTTTCCTTTGTTAATACAAAGTGTAGCACTCTTCGAATAACTTGACCGCAGCTTTATCCGCTCTTGCCCTTTATAACCGGAATATTTCCTTCCATATGGTACAAACAATATGAATGGAAAGCATTTGGGAAGACTTTAGGCACATGCTTCAAAAGGCCGATTCCACGATCCGATATGATGGTCGGTGGGCATCTTCACGAATAATACCCTTCAAATTGATTAAGAACCATTCCCAACTCTCACATTTTTCAAAGGAACAATTCCAAATGCAACTGGATAGATTTATACAAAAACCAAAAAAACAAAAACAAAAATAAGTGACAAAGTAACTAGTGTCCTTCAAGCAAGTTGATCCACTTAAGTTGGATCAAATGTCCATGCCGATTGATCCATTTCAGTTGGATCAACAATGGAAGTTTATCCATTTCGATTGGATCAATAGTAGAAGTTGATTCAAAACAAAATATAGTTTTTGGATCAAAAGTCACATTTGATCCAATAAATCTTCAGAAGCAATGATGGTTTTGGATCAAAAGTCACACATCCATTTTCGGTTGGATCAACGGTAGAAGTTGATTCAAAATAAAATATAGTTTTTGGATAAACAATCACGATTGATCCAATAAATCTGTAAAACAATCATAGTTATGGATCAATAGTCATGGTTAATCAACAATCACAAATTGATCCATGCTTGAACAATCACAGTTGATTCAATAAAGTTGGATCAACAATCACGGATGATCAATAAGAAGTAGTTAAAGCATGAATCTCAATGCAAACCAAAGAGAAAGCGTTAAATTAACCAAAGCTACATATAGTATAATGTTAAATACAATGTAGAATGTGAGAAACCTATAATAAAAGCTACATTTATCAACAAATGAATGCATAATGATGGATCAACAGTAAAAAATTAAAAAAAAAATATGGATACCGGTAGTAGCGTGGATTTCCCACACTACACCCCTTACTCGATTTTAGTACTAATCCGTTGAAGATGTAAGATCAAGAATATTTATTGATTGAGCTCATGAAATGTTTACACAGGAAAATAGAATTACACTTAGAAATTAAAGTATGCTTAAACTTTCTCTCTCCTAATGACTTGCCCAACAATTCCAAAAAGATCTCTCCCTCATAGACTCACTCAACCCTTTATATAGGGTGATACATAGTGGATGACAAATTCGCTACCCTTTATTTTCAGGGAATGTCCCGCTAAGTGT
>JAJJWW010019086.1:0-19731 GCA_023531295.1 Papaver armeniacum | reverse complement strand
AATATGCACTTATCACAAATCATTTCAAAGTCTCTTATGTGGGTATACGAGTTCTCATTCTCTAACCTCCTAAACTTACGTAGCATGCCAATAGTCTCAGGTCTAATATCAAACTGGACCGTAGAAGCTGGTAGAACTACACCTGGCTCACGCACTACTTTAGACGGGTTCAAACGATCCCTAAGGGTTTTTACTGGGACCTCATCATCCTTTTCCTCAACCATTTTGGCAAAAATAAAGGTATTAAGGATATTTTCCTCACCGTGAGAAGAACGTCCAAAAATAGGACTTTCTAGATTAAGGTAGTCAAGATTCTTGTTTCCTAAAATATCACTTCTACGTTTTTCACGCATAAACCGTCCTAGAGCGTCTCTCTTACGTTCTGGCATACAAGAATTCAACAAAATGTGCACATGCAAATGCTGGGATAACTAATTTAGGTAAGCTTGGGTTACCTACAACGAAATATACCCAAAGGTACGAGGGCCGAGGTTTGTGGACTTTGTTTGGTAACTCCCATATGGCCCAAGGCACGGGTTCAGCTTACTAATCCACCAGTTTTCCTAAACTCGGTAGTCTGACGAAGATGCAATTGGTGTGTGCAGTGTTTTTTTTTTTTTTTTTTTTTTTTTTTTTTTTTATAAATAAAGTACTAAAAAAAAAACATAAACAAATAAAAGAAAATTACAAGTCCAAAAATAAATAAAGAAACTACTAAAACTAAGATGAAAGTCTAAAAATAAAATCTTCAGTTTCTCCCTTTTTGTAAGGCAAGTTTAACTTTCCACGTTTCGCTTCAAGCAAATCCTGCACAGCAAAAACAAAAATACCAAAGAAGTGAAATAGAACAAAAAATAATCTAAAAATAAATAAATAATAATAATAAATAAAATATATACAAAACCTAAAAAAAAATGCAAAACCTAAAACCTAAACCTAAATACAAGTCTGCGTCGGCGGCGCCAAAAACTGATGTAGTTTTACAGGTGGTAAGTAGAAGTTCGTTGCTCGGATTTGGGAAGTTGTTGATTTTAGACTTAATTAAAGAAAATACTAAAACTAGCAAAAATATGTAAAAGAAGGTAACAAGAGTAAGAGTTACGGGACTCGGGATTTCAACATTTCTCATATTCATGTGGTTCAGAAATTAATCCTAGGATATTTATGGCTCAAATAATAAAATTTATTGACTCTTAATATTTGCCAAGATAGATTTTTGAAAGCAATGACTGTAAATCTAAAGCATGGGACATCAAATCATTTAAGCTAAGCATGACCCATCAATTGAAATAACAATCACTCAATAAAAATCATAAAACAGTTATAAACGATTGCAAAAAAGTAAATAAGAATTAATTCAAGTTACCACATAGATGATATCCAGCTTCCTCCTTCGTCCCAGTGATTGGGTTTAGCTCATCATGATAAAAACACACTCAAAACAATATTTCATAGCTCTAAAAGGTGTTTTTATTGAAGAAATAGTATAAGAAAGAGATTTGCTTACGTGTAATGATGTTACAGAGCGTTCTTGTTACAAGCCGGGTGTTGCAATTTAAACCTAACTGTTACAAACGTACTACCGCAGACACTGTTCAACAACGACAATTCTTTTTTGTCTGTTCTTCGTGTTCTTCAGAACGACACTTCTTTGGTGTCGTCTGCAACTTCTCCTTCTTCTTCTCTGCTGCTACTATAGAATCGCTCTGCAGTGATTTGTTTAATGCTCTGCACTACCCCTAACTCCCGATAATCCTTTCCGAGACTCCAAGCACCCTTTATATACTCACAGGACGATTATAACTCAAGCAAATCCTCTTTTTCTTCTCCAACAGGTCACCGACTTTCCTTCCTTTGTTGCTTCACCTCTACACGTTTCTGGGTTGTTTAGAACCTCCCAAATTATCTCTGTGACGTAATAAAATCATATGGAACAGATATCTTCCCTTTAATACCGCGTAAATTCCAAGTAGAGCCGAGATTCTTTTCTTGTTTCTGTAAATAAACTATTCTTCCCTGTTTCCGATAATCAAAAGAAACTTTCCTCTTTTTTACAATTCTAACTCAAGCAGTTCCCCTGTTTAGATGGCAACTACTCATACCAAATCAAATCCATGAGAAAATCCGATTAATTCTCACTCAAATCTTTCCCTGAAATTTTCGTACTTTCGGCTGTATTTTGTTTAGTTACCACACTCAATATCCAGCCCAACTCAGTCGAGAAAAACTACCGTATCCAGCCTGTTTAACTAAATTAAGTCCAATCCAACATAAATCTCCGACTGAATCTCGTTAAAAGCCTTCCAATCATCGAACCCTAAATTCTGCTCTTGAAGAACCATTTTCCCGCCTTTTTCTGTTTTCAAATTATAAAGAAGATGGTCGCCCCTTATCCTGTTGTTGGGGTGCGGATAGTACTTGGGTGCCCCTTAGTAATTAGGTTACCCCTTATCCACTGCTGGGATCCATTTAGCATTTGCCCCTCATTTAATAATTTTCTCCATGGTCACTTTTAGAGCCAATTTCGCCGCAAAAGCTTATTTCTCCAAAAACACCTACAAAAACATAAAATACCATCATAAGAACAAAAAATAGGTACTAATAATATAGGAAATTGAGATTAAAATAGACACATAAATGCGTTTATGATCGCTGTCGTAGGCGTCAAAAATAAATTACACTTTGTACTACTCAAAATATATAATGAAGCAAGGGCAAGAAAGGATCGTTCCCACAGAGAGGTCTAGGTTGTCAAATTGTTATGGTTTCCTATATAAAACACCGGGGGTTTGCTGATTTTTATATACTAAAATAAAATAAAAAGAAAAACAAATAAAAGTAAACACGCAAATCAAGGATGTGAAAGTATTGGATAAAGGTTTCATCTTCAATTGTAAACAAGTTTATGAATATATGAATAGAATTCGTATTTAATCTCGCTTATCATCAAAAGCCATAGAATACCTTATTGCAAGAATACTCCATAAATTTCAAAGTTCATCAACACACACATTAGAGCTGCGTATGTGAATTCTACCTAAAGAATAACCTAACGCCTTGCGCTAATCAAGTTCAATTCCTAGGAGCATTAAGTTTCAGAAATAGGCTAATCAATGCAATTGAAATACATTGCGCAAACAATTCGAACAAAGGTCAATTTCTACATATGACTACAAGGATGCATCACTACAACCTAGAATCATATCATGCTACTCGTATTCAAGGTTATCGCTCGATGAAAACCCTAAAATAGCTATAGATATGGATGTGAGTTCAATCAATTCTAGACTTAACTAAACAAACATTCAATCATATTGCAATACATCAATCATGCAATTATTATAACCCGTAGAAATCATACGATAATATTGAGAGAAAACTAATTCATAAAAATCATAACTTGGTTGCAAAATCCAACTACATCTTCAACCAATAATAAAAACTTAGTTACTTGTGTTTTTGGAAATCATCATAGAAAGCAAAGAAGAAAACTATTATGTGAAACCCTAGAAAACAAGTAGAAGTCTCCCTCATGGAGATATATCTAGGTTTAGAGAAAAGGTTTTCTATTTATATGCTTCTCCCCAAAAGGATACTCTTTCCAAGTTTAGGTTTTCTCAAAACCCATCTCCAAGTGGTCCACCAAGCCCATATGTGAAAACATATCTTCTGGAATTTTTGGGTCCAAAACGTGTCGCCGGATTGCTGACGTCATCACCGGAATCCGGTCACCGGTCGCCGGAATCCGTCACCGGAAAATCGACTCCAGCCACTGAAACTGTCACAAGACATTTCTACACTTCCAGTATCTCAACTCTGCTTCTCTGCAATTCAAACATTCACAAAATACCATCTAAGCCAATTCCTTGTTCTTGCGAAAACGTACCCAAAAGCGTAGCTTCGAACTCATATATGCCGTGGCCGAGTCATGCATCCGACTCATACCCCCTTCGCGATTCACTGAAATATTATGATTCATGCTTCAAGTTCCGAAATCCGGCATCCCATGCTAGTACCACCGGTGCACCACTTTCGCTCACTTTTCGCACAGTTTCTGCAGCTTTTCAAACTGGTACAGGCATTCACTATTTCCTAGCTCAGGCCATAACTCCTGTTGTGCACCACCAGTGCTTTCATCTCTTGACAGCTTGCCATCTTCCCTGCACCACATTTCAGACCACAATAGCATCTCCTATTTACAACCACGACTCAAGCCTTTGGCCATTGCTTGTGCCATTTTCCTGTTCACTGCAGCACCAAGTTCTGCAGCTGCAACTCCCGGTTCCATTCTCTGTTGCCGCAAACAATAACTCCATCAGCAGTTCAGCTCAAATGCCAGCAACCACCAACCTGTGAAGTTTTATCACTTCCCTGTAGCGCATTCTCGCTGGCAAACACCACCTGAAATGAACTCAAGCAACAACGCCAACAAGTCTAGCTGCGACAAACACTAGAATTGCATGACAACTTCAGTAGAAATCCTTCGGTAGACTCCGCATTGCACTTTGTTCACAACTGCATACAGCTCCAGTCCACCATTTTCTTCCGTTTTGCACTGCAGCAACAAACACTTCCTTGGCCTTCACTGCAACATAACCTGCACTACCTCAATACCAGAGCCAGCATCACAGTTCATCAGTGTCATGGACTCTCTGAAATCCATTTGTCACTGACAATCGCAACTGCCATTAACGGCAGCAACACCACTGAGATCGAAACTCTGATAAAAAAACTCCATCACCTAAACTGCTCCATCTGCAATTCAGTTCCACCTGAAGTAACACACCTTCTTTTGATTCTACCAGAATTCGATCTCCAACTCTCCCCTATCTGTTTAACCATAGAACTCATCCATAACATAACCAGCTGGTGCTCCTGGCAAGCATAACCACCTCCCAGCTGCTCCATTGCAGCCAACAGCTCACATCTCAGATCTTCTAAAGCCTCCTGCTAGCCTGCAACTCATTGTCATTACCCCAGCCTTCTAACTTGTAGCCACAATAGCTCAAACAACCTGTCACAGCTCTGCCAGTCCCTGTTAACCTCATCATTGCAGCATCACCTGCAACAGCACACTCCACCAGCAGCAAACATCCAGCTGAACCTCTACCATCTCACTCATAACCTGTTTCTTGTAACCTCCAGCTCAACCTCCTGGCTCTCAATTGCAGCTGCAGCTTATTCCACAACCACAATACAATCTCAGGCCAAAAGCCTGTAATTCTATTATCTTCCATTTCAGCTCAACCTGCACCTCCACCAGCTCAGGCCACCAGCTCAATGAGCTTTTATCCCTTCTTGTTCACCACCAACCACCAGCTGCACTGCATCTACTGCTCAATATATCATCTCAGCTAACGCAATTCAGTATGAATTCCACCACCATTGCCATTCAACTCCACTGGTAAGTCTGGCATTTTCTCAAACACTTTGCCTGCAACTTCTGGTGGTGAAGAAAATATGAATATGTTGTTGCTTTAATCCTCATTCTATCTCCTTCCACCCGTAAAACATCTGAGAACCCATTCATTCAATCTTGTCATTTGAACTCAAAGATCGCCTCCAATCTTCTCCATCATTCAATCATGTATGGCAACAAGAACGTGAGACTTGAACGATTTCGGTCCCGAAACTCCACCGAACTCGTGTTCTTATCATTTGTATGAGCTTTTCCTAACCCATGTGAAACACCCTTGAACCATGACTTGAACGACGGCACAAATCTGCGGGCTCGGTCGGCTAGCTTTGGAACAACTGACTTGGTTCTTTTTTTCTTTACTTGTGAACTAAACCTGGTTCAAAAGAGATATAACTTCATCTCTTTGTAGTTTGTACTGCCCTTTCTAGCGCACATGCCAATAGCACAAGGTCTTCAAACAGATCCTTTTTAATGGACTGAGTTGTTTTCTCAACGAGCTCGCTGGGCTTGATTTCAGCCGGTTTCATAAGCAACAGCCTTTTGTTTCTCACTTGATAAGGGCTACACAAATAGCAGCCCCCTAACCATTGCTGGTTGTCTTTTAATACTCCTCCCAAAGAGTTGCCCCTTAACCTTGACTGGGCTCCAGATAGTGTTTGCCCATGAATGACTATTTTGCCCTTTTTGCTCAAATTGGGTGATTTCCGCTTCTTTTCCTCCGTGCGACTCCAGAGTACCTAATAACTCAAAAACACACGTAAAGTACTGTTTATGGGTGAAAACTACTCCTGCAGAATTTGGTAATTTGGGGTGTGGATGAGGAATGAATTTAAAACTTTAAACAAATGCACTGCGCGATGAGTGCTTGTAGATTCGAGAGATCAATCTGTGCAAGTCCGGCCTAAACCAAGAAATGGCCGTTCCCAGGACTTGTTTCGGTTACAAAGTGAAGGAGATGGGGTTGATCTTAGGGAGGGAAGCGAAGAAGGTGTTGAGATTGTGAAGGTGTTGGCTTGCTTATGACTTGTAAGGTGAAGGTGAGGCTTGTGATTGATGCAAGCAAGCTCTGGGTGTTTGAATACGTTTTTGTATTAACACTTGGTTTTCTGTCTCGTCTGAACTTGTGTTGTTGTTTGAAATAGGGCGGAGAACCTATTTATACAAGTCATTGAGCCTCATTCACGTCTCTCGTGGGAAGTGGAGGAAGTGGAGTGATGGAGTAGTGGAGTTGTGCGTCGGTACCACACGACCAGTCTTGCCCACTTCTCATGTTCATCTCTAACCGTCCATGACTTCGACACGTTCTTGTGATGGCGCGTTGCACGCCGCACGCGTAAACCGCCATACCAATACCCCGATATGTATCCCCGAGTTTGTGACATTGATTGATGTCGAATGTGTGGATCGTGGATCCACGAAAGATAGCATGTAATCTTTGAATTGAATAAGCTGTGTTATTCGAAGTCGATACTTGTGAAGTATCGTGTGTATTTTATGCAGGTGCTTGCATTACGGTGTGGTAAAGTGATGGGTAATGACTCCTCACTAACCAAATAACTCCCGACCGGGGTTGTATAACCAAGTCAGGTGAAGTTGGACGGATGAGATGATCTTTGAGACACTCATCTGCGGCCGTTAATGAATATTAGGGTTTTTGAAGAGGAGCGCAAGCATGACTCTTGACTTGGTCGAAACCAAGTATGGGAAGAATTTTGGAGAGGACCGACCGGACGTGTATGTAGATGGCATGTTTGGTGTACACGTCCATGTCTCACCGTCCCATGAAGGTGCGATCTAGGCCACTCAATTTGGCCAGGCAAGAGGAGTGGTTGAGATCGGTTTGCGGCGAAATCCTTGCCGCAAAGGAGTTGGAGATCGCATGACATTCCTGCACGCGTTTCAAGACGACCCTCTTGGTCGGTCTTGGTCGATCATACCGAGTGTGTAGGTGGTAGGTGGTGTTCACACCTATACCCGACTATCCCATGAAAACGTGATCTAAGCCACTCAAATCATCCCAGGTGAAGTTGAGCGGTCGAGATCGGTTCGTGGTTTGGGAGGCGCGGCCATGCTAGTTTGGACGCACGTTTTGGATTGACCCGGCGTGATATGCCTTGGCCGAACACATGAGGGGGTAGATGGGCTCACGGTGGTCATTACGGTATGACCGGCCCTTGTTTAATCTAATCTGTGACCCTCCATTTATGCCGGAGAAGATGGACATGCGTGATGACTTGAAACCCTAATTTTGGCTTTCAAGCCGTGCGTCACCTTTTGTTTGGGTGATGATTTTGTCACGGCCAAACATTGTTGGTCTTGACCGATTGGTCAAGTGTGTAGGCGGTCCCACGGTGATCGTGTTGACATGCTCAGGGCCCTTTAAGTTTACATCTACACCCTCCATATATACCTGCGAAGATGGATGGTTGAGACCGTTTTGCGACACATGTAATATGCCGCAAACCCTAATTTAGGGTTTTCCGTCCATAATGCTTGGTATGAACGGTTTCTTGGCGAGGCTAGGCCAATGACCGACCATGCGGGGTCGGCCGTGGGTATTCCATACCTGTCTTGGGGGTGATGGAATTGATGCAGGGTCATCCAATCATGCTTATGGAGTTGGATGACTGCGATCGAGATCATATCCGGACCGATACGGTCGTCCGGATGCTCAATCGGGCTAGTATAACACACCGAGAGGGGCTCAATCGGGCTAGTATAACACACCAGAGGGCTCGGGCTAGTATAACACACCGAGAATCACCGTACGGGTATTTCGTACATGGTTTCATTATAATGCTTGGAGGTTCGTGTTATTCAGTAAGAGTAACACTCGGTCGTCATGCCACACCGATAATGAGTACTTTGGAAATACAAGGCCGATATGAAATTCACGGGAAGGGATTGTTGCCACATGCTCCAACTTTGGAGGAATTTCATGTATTCACGAGAATGGGATTGTTGCTACATGCTCCATTCTTGGTGAATTAAGTGAGGAGTATCCAACACTTATAAATGGCTTTATCTTTTACAAGATGTCGGTATGATTTTTTATGGTTTTTTACAAATTTAACCTTAAACGAAAATCCACCATCAACATTAAGTCCCCTGCCTAGCACATAATGGTTACACTATTGTGTGGTAGGCATGAGATGGTGACAGTTAAAGATAAAACTTATGAGACAAAGTTAGATGTTACCAGGAGAGACGGGTCATCCTGTCCTTGGAGTATGTCACGTTCAAACGGCATCTTGGAGAGCATTCCCCTAGTATGATGTCGGTCTTGCACCTTCGATCGACCTTGCTATGTCTGCTTCGGTCGAGGGCCCACTCCGTGCTTGCTCCGTTTGAATATCGGTCTTGCCAGATCGACCTTGTTATGCCTGATTAGGTCGAGGGGCTATTGCGCCTGCTTCGCTTGTGGGTCTACTGCGCCTGTTTGATCGAACGTGGGCTTGAATTTCGTGAACATGATTCCCATGACATAAGAGAACCGTGTTGTGCAAATAAATATGGTCCCGCCATATAT
Organism: Papaver armeniacum; assembly: GCA_023531295.1. NCBI lineage: Eukaryota > Viridiplantae > Streptophyta > Magnoliopsida > Ranunculales > Papaveraceae > Papaver > Papaver armeniacum. Next base: position 10,783 of record JAJJWW010019086.1, on the reverse strand, counting down.
GCTTGATTGAACGTGGGTCCCATATCGTGTATGCCTGACTGAATGTCACCTTTATACCAGCCTCGTGCCCTTGACCAACACCGGTCTTGAAACTTAAGCAATACCGCACTTGTGACTTGATCAATACCAGACTTTGAAGTTTGAGCAATACCAGACTTGAAGCTTGAGCAATACCAGACTTGAAGCTTGAGCAATACCGGACTTGTGACTTGATCAATACCAGACTTGAAACTTGAGTGATACCTGTGACTTGATCAATACCGATCTTGAGACTTGATCAACACCGGACTTGTGACTTGATCAACACCGGTGTTTGGACCCAATACCAGCCTTGTGTACTCCAAAGTGAATGTGTGTTATGTCGTGTGTGACTACACATCTCTCGCGTTTTTATACAAGTATTGACTCCTGTCTTTTATTGTAGAATGAAGAAAATAACTCCCGTTGAGATGTCTTCTAGGGATAATGCTGGTGCCAAGTCAGGAGGTGTTGAAAGCTTCAAAGATATGTCGAACATTGATGATGAGTTGTTCACCGCGCCCTTCCAACTATATGAAAATATCCGTTCCACAGGATAACCCTCCTCCTATCGACTTCAGGGTTTTTCATGCTCCGCTGGGTCCTCATGAAGGATGGATGAGACGTATGTTGAGAAATGAGTACATCAAAGATAACTTGACCGGAGCGCAGATTATTGATGTAGCTTGAGTGTTGAAACGACTCGAGAGGATGTTAAAGTGGCTTCTGGTGCGAACGTTGAGGTGGATCCTGGAGAGAGTGTTGAAGCAGGATTCTGAAGCGAACAGGAGTCCCGGAGAGAGCATTGAGGCGGCTCTTGAATAGACCATTGAAGCATCTTCTGCTGGAGGGAGCATTGAAGTGGCTTCCTCTTCAGTTCGATTTACTCTTGCGAATTCCATGATTCTTCACTGACCATCTTTCTCGTGTTGAAGAAGTCCTTGACTGACGGTGAAGGAACTCCATGATGAGCCTCAGTCCCCAAGCGTGGTTTACATGGTTTGTTCGTAGTGGCTGTTGTCGAGCCAGGTATGGAGTATCTTGGACGTTGTTTCATCATTGTGTGGGAGTCGTGCATGTGGTACTGGAGTTGGAGTTGATGGACGCGCACGATGTTGTATCTCGGTGGTTTTCCTCTTGCTGCCTCAGGGAACTGCTTACAGAAGGCTGAAGGTTGTATCGCCTGTTGGTGAGATATATGCCCCGGATCTTGTTCGACCAGCATGCGATAGAATGACTCACCGAATCTTGCTTGATATGACGGTTGGACATCGTTATCTTCTTGAGGCTGCTCCCTTGAGGTATCGGCTCCAGTGGAAGATTACCGCCATAGAGCGTTGATACGTTGTCTGCCGGCACTCTTTAAACCAAATGGTAGTATGGTATAATAAAAATTTCTGAGAGGAGTTAGAAAAGTAATCTTACTTGCATCATGCTCGTACATCCTTATCTGGTTGTAGCCGCTACATCCATCCATGGAGGAGAACATGCCGTGTCCTCCGGTTGCATCTACTAACATGTCGATGTTAGGTAAAGGAGGATCATTTTTGGAGCAGCACCTGTTCAAGTCTCTGAAGTCTATGCGGTACCTGATCTGAACTACAAGTGTTTAACCGACTTGGATCCAGGTATGACATGTAGATGATGGGTGACCAATTTTCATCTAAATCCGGCATTTCTTCATATCTCCAAGCGAATATGTCCTGGTACTCTTTGAGAAGTTCCATGAGCTTCGTGCGTTTATCCGTACTCAAGGTTGAGCTGATGGAGATAGGCCTATGAGATTCCCCAACGATTTCAATCTCATCAGTTGTGCAGTTGGTGCCCTCTTGCAGCTGTTGTGGAGCATCTAGCACTTGTTCTTGTGGTTCGTTGTTGTTGTAGCATTCCATTAGGTGGAGAGACGGGTAACAGTCTCCCCTGCTAATTGATAATGGCGATGTCGGTATACCATTTTCCCATTACGGTCATGACTCGCCACAAAAGTTCGTTCCCTCTTCGTGTGAACGTGGGTCGTGGCTTCACGGGATGGAGAAGGATGCTTCGTCGGCAAAAGATGCATCGTGGGTTTTAGCCCTCAATGATGCAAGCCGGTCTTCTTCTGAATTGACGCTCACGTGGGGAGTGGGACGCAACAAACTTGTGCGATTCTTTCCGCGGACCTTCTCCCGTATATCTTGGTTTGGTTTCCCTAGAAGTCCGTCATTGTGTAGGCTTCCGTACGACCTTGCCTGGGAGAACCTTGGATGTCCTGAGAGTCTTGAGAGTAATCACATTCGAAGACGCTCATGTGTAGATAAGGGCCGTCTTGAACTCTGAATCCTTGATGTGTGCGGTGACATGTAGGGCACGGTCGTGACCTTCCTCAGTTGATTGCAGCAAAAACGTCTCCGCGCGGCGATTCTTCGAGAGGTGTGAAAGTTTGCATAAACTTTCCACTAGAGAAACCGTTTCCCGATACACCGGCCTCTGGTTCATAGTGAAACTATTGACTTGAGGAAGATCGTTGTGAGGATCAGTCCCCAGTGTAGGAGCCTCCATGACAGGACCGCTCATATCTGATGTCGCTTCTTTGATCAGGTCCATGTAGGTCCGTGCCGTTGAAGTACCTTCTCCGGTGCGTTGAATGCATTCCTTGTTGGCTCCGGGGGCTGTTGCGGGTCATGTGGAAATCGATCGATTAATGTCTTAAGAAAAGTGAGTACCTCTTTATGAGTTGCGGCCATATCCATTTGAGTCTTGACAATAACTTCCTGCTTTTCCATCAAGTCTGCAATGGTAATGGGAGATGGTAATGGGAGATGGTCCTCCTCTCGCCCCTCCGGCTCCTTGTCCTGATGAAGGAGTGGAAGTTGTTGCTTTGGTGACTACCGGAGGTGCTACACTTGATGAGATGCCAGGATTTGCGGCTGCTCTGGCTCTGGTGACGGGAGGTGTTGTAGTATCACTGCTGAGTGATCGAATTGAACGTTCCCATCCTCTGTACTCACGTGTCCCTTGATTGATCTCTCCTTCCTCAAGCATTTCTTCACTTAGTTGAAAGGTCGATGCGGATTGAATAGTCTTCCGGGCTTCGACAAGGGTCTTGAGATATAAATCTTCCAGCAGGGATCCGTAAGCTACAGACTCCATTTATTTATCCGGTAGACGTTGTGGTACCCCGGACAAGTCTTTTCCTCTGTGGAGTTTCCTCGAGTCTTCGTCGGCTGGACCATGTTGTTCGTCTTTCCTGAGTCTCCTGCGGTTGCGCGCTCTTTTTGCCTCTCCACCGGTAAAGGTGTGACTCCTGACTAAGGATTCAGCATTTCTTGCACTGCTTGAGTAGATGCATGCCGACCCTTCTTGCAATTGTGCTTCTATATTATTCAAAAGGCGGAATGTCTCGCTCTGTCTTCTAGTGATACCAGCTTGATTTTCCAAGACATCCTCCAGCATTCTAGCTACACTTCCCATGATATCCGAACCGCTTTGTGGTCTCCTGGTGAGGATTCATCGCGAGATGAAAACCAAAAAATTGAGGATTCAATTTTTTGCAACCGATAGATCAACCTCCCACTTGTGGTCGCCAATTGTTTATGGGTGAAAACTACTCCTGAGAATTTGGTAATTTGGGGTGTGGATGAGGAATGAATTTAAACCTTTAAACAAATGCCTTTGCGATGAGTGCTTGTAGATTCGAGAGATCAATCATTGCAAGTCCGGCCTAAACCAAGAAATGTCCTTTCCCGGACTTGTTTCGGTTACAAAGTGAAGGAAATGGGGTTGATCTTAGGGAGGGAAGCGAAGAAGGTGTTGAGATTGTGAAGGTGTTGGCTTGCTTATGACTTGTAACGAAAGGTGAGCAGGCTTGTGATTGATGCAAGCAAGCTCTGGGTGTTTGAATACGTTTTTGTATTAACACTTGGTTTTATGTCTCGTCTGAACTTGTGTTGTTGTTTGAAATAGGGCGGAGAACCTATTTATACAAGTCATTGAGCCTCATTCACGTCTCTCGTGGGAAGTGGAGGAAGTGGAGTGATGGAGTAGTGGAGTTGTGCGTCGGTACCACACGACCCGGTCTTGCCCACTTCTCGTGTTCATCTCTAACCGTCCATGACTTCCCGACACGTTCTTGTGATGGCGCGTTGCACGCCGCACGCCGTAAACCGCTGGACCAATACCCCGATATGTATCCCCCGTTTGTGACATGATTGATATGCGGAATGTGTGGATCGTGGATCCACGAAAGATAGCATGTAATCTTTGAATTGAATAACTGTGTTATTCGGGAAGTCGATACTTGTGAAGTATCGTGTGTATTTTATGCTGAGTCTTGCATTACGGTGTGGTAAAGTGATGGGTAATGACTCCTCACTAACCAAATAACTCCGACCAGGGTTGTATAACCAAGTCTGGTGAAGTTGGACGGATGAGATGATCTTTGAGACACTCATCTGCGACCGTTAATGAATATTAGGGTTTTTGAAGAGGAGCGCAAGCATGACTCTTGACTTGGTCGAAACCAAGTATGGGAAGAATTTTGGAGAGGGCCAGACCGGACGTGTATGTAGATGGCATGCTTTGGTGTACACGTCCATGTCTCCAGTCCCATGAAGGTGCGATCTAGGCCACTCAATTTGGCCGGCAAAGAGGAGTGGTTGAGATAGGTTTGCGTGAAAATCCTTGCCGCAAAGGAGTTGGATATCGCATGACATTCACTGCACGCGTTTCAAGACGACCCCACTTGGTCGGTCTTGGTCGATCATACCAGTGTGTAGGTGGTAGGCTGGTGTTCACACCTATACCTGACTATCCCATGAAAACGTGATCTAAGCCACTCAAATCATCCGGTGAAGTTGAGCGGTCGAGATCAGTTCGTGGTTTGGGAGGCGCGGCCATGCTAGTTTGGACGCACGTTTTGGATTGACCGGGCGTGATATGCCTTGGCCGAACACATGAGGGGGTAGATGGGCTCACGGTGGTCATTACGGGTATGACCGCCCTTGTTTAATCTAATCTGTGACCCTCCATTTGTACCGGAGAAGATGGACGTGCGTGATGACTTGAAACCCTAATTTTGGCTTTCAAGCCGTGCGTCATCTCTTGTTTGGGTGATGATTTTGTCACGGCCAAACATTGTTGGTCTTGAACGATTGGTCAAGTGTGTAGGCGGTCCCACGGTGATCGTGTTGACATGCTCACGGGCCCTTTAAGTCTACATCTACACCCTCCATCTATACTGCGAAGATGGATGGTTGAGGCTGTTTTGCGACACATGTAATATGCCGCAAAACCCTAATTTAGGGTTTTCCGTCCATAATGCTTGGTATGAACGGTTTCTTGGCAGGCTAGGCCAATGACCGGCCATGCGGGGTCGGCCGTGGGTATTCCATACACGCTTGGGGGTGATGGAATTGATGCGGGGTCATCCAATCATGCTTATGGAGTTGGATGACTGCGATCGGATCATATCCGGAGGCGATCGGTCAGTCCCGGATGCTCAATCGGGCTAGTATAACACACCGAGAGGGGCTCAATCGGGCTAGTATAACACACCGAGAGGGGCTCGGGCTAGTATAACACACCGAGAATCAGCCTGTACGGGTATTTCGTACATGGTTTCATTATAGTGCTTGGAGGTTCGTGTTATTCTGTAAGAGTAACACTCAGTCGTCATGCCACAATCGATAATGAGTACTTGGAAATACAAAGGCGATATGAAATTCACGGGGAAGGGATTGTTGCCACATGCTCCAACCTGGAGGAATTTCATGTATTCACAGAATGGGATTGTTGCTACATGCTCCATTCTTGGTGAATTAAGTGAGGGAGTATCAACACTTATAAATGGTTTTATCTTTTACAAGATGTCGCCGCATGATTTTTTATGGTTTTTTACAAATTTAACCTTAAACGAAAATCCACCATCAACATTAAGTCCCCTGCCTAGCACATAATGGTTACACTATTGTGTGGTAGGCATGAGATGACGATTAAAGATAAAACTTATGAGACAAAGTTAGATGTTACCGGGAGAGACGGGTCATCCTTCGCTTGGAGTATGTCACGTTCAAACGGCATCTTGGAGAGCATTCCCCTAGTATGATGTCGGTCTTTGCTCATTTTGGTCGACCTTGCTATGTCTCTGCTTCGGTCGAGGGCCTACTCCCGTGCTTGCTCCGTTTGAATATCGGTCTTGCCGTATCGACCTTGTTATGCCCGATTAGGTGAGGCTATTGCGCCCGTTAACTTGTGGGTCTACTGCGCTGTTTGATCGAACGTGGGCTTGAATTTCGTGAACATGATTCCCATGACATAAGAGAACCGTGTTGTGCAAATAAATATGGTCCGCCATATGCTTGATTGAACGTGGGTCCCATATCGTGTATGCACAGATCGAATGTCACCTTTATACCAGCCTCGTGCCCTTGACCAACACCGGTCTTGAAACTTAAGCAATACCGCACTTGTGACTTGATCAATACCAGACTTTGATGTTTGAGCAATACGGACTTGAAGCTTGAGCAATACCGGACTTGAAGCTTGAGCAACTTGAAGACTTGTGACTTGATCAATACCGGACTTGAAACTTGAGTGATACTGTGACTTGATCAATACCGATCTTGAGACTTGATCAACACCGGACTTGTGACTTGATCAACACCGGTGTTTGGACCCAATACCAGCCTTGTGTACTCCAAAGTGAATGTGTGTTATGTCGTGTGTGACTACACATCTCTCGCGTTTTTATACAAGTATTGACTCCTGTCTTTTATTGTAGAATGAAGAAAATAACTCACGTTGAGATGTCTTCTAGGGATAATCTTTGGTGCCAAGTCGAGGTGTTGAAAGCTTCAAAGATATGTCGAACATTGATGATGAGTTGTTCACCGCGCCCTTCCAACTATATGAAAATATCAGTTCCACGTGATAACCCTCCTCCTATCGACTTCGGGGTTTTTCATGCCCGGCGGGTCCTCATGAAGGATGGATGAGACGTATGTTGAGAAATGAGTACATCAAAGATAACTTGACCGGAGCGCTTGATTATTGATGTAGCTTGAGTGTTGAAACGACTCGAGAGGATGTTAAAGTGGCTTCGAGTGCGAACGTTGAGGTGGATCTCGAGAGAGTGTTGAAGCGAGATTCTCGCGAGCAGAGTCCGGAGAGAGAGCATTGAGGCGGCTCTTGAATAGACCATTGAAGCATCTTGTTTGGAGGGAGCATTGAAGTGGCTTCCTCTTGATTCGATTTACTCTTGCAATTCCATGATTCTTCACCGACCATCTTTCTCGTGTTGAAGAAGTCTCGATCGACGGTGGAAGGAACTCCATGCGAGCCTCGGTCCCCAAGCGTGGTTTACATGGTTTGTTCGTAGTGGTTGTTGTCGATCCGGGTATGGAGTATCTTGGACGTTGTTTTCATCTGTGTGGGAGTCGTGCATGTGGTACTGGAGTTGGAGTTGATGGACGCGCACGATGTTGTATCTCGGTGGTTTTCCTCTTGCTGCTTCAGGGAACTGCTGACAGAAGGCTGAAGGTTGTATCGCCTGTTGGTGAGATATATGCCCCCGGATCTTGTTCGACCACTGTCTGATAGAATGACTCGCCGAATCTTGCTTGATATGACGGTTGGACATCGTTATCTTCTTGAGGCTGCTCCCTTGAGGTATCGGCTCCAGTGGAAGATTACCGCCATAGAGCGTTGATACGTTGTACCGGCACTCTTTAAACCAAATGGTAGTATGGTATAATAAAAATTTCTGAGAGGAGTTAGAAAAGTAATCTTACTTGCATCATGCTCGTACATCCTTATCTGGTTGTAGCCGCTACATCCATCCATGGAGGAGAACATGCCGTGTCCTCCGGTTGCATCTACTAACATGTCGATGTTAGGTAAAGGAGGATCATTTTTGGAGCAAACCTGTTCAAGTCTCTAAGTCTATGCAGATTTATGATCCGAACTACAACTGTTTAACCGACTTGGATCCAGGTATGACATGTAGATGATGGGTGACTAATTTTCATCTAAATCACATTTCTTCATATCTCCAAGCGAATATGTCCTGGTACTCTTTGAGAAGTTCCATGAGCTTCGTGCGTTTATCCGTACTCAAGGTTGAGCTGATGGAGATAGGCCTAGGAGATTCCCCAACGATTTCAATCTCATCAGTTGTGCAGTTGGTGCCTCTTGCACTGTTGTGGAGCATCTAGCACTTGTTCTTGTGGTTCGTTGCTTTGTAGCATTCCATTAGGTGGAGAGATCAGTAACAGTCTCCCCTGCTAATTGATAATGGCAAAGTCGGATACCGTTTTCCCATTCTGGTCATGACTCGCCACAAACGTTCGTTCCCTCTTCGTGTGAATGTGGGTCGTGGCTTCATAGGATGGAGAAGGATGCTTCTGATAGGGTGTAGAATACATCCTATTTACCATCTATTGTTTATGCTTTCTTTGCTATTTTCTTGTAAATTATGTATTTTACGCTTGTTTTGAGTTTTGTAGCTACTTTGGAGTCACACGGAGGAAAAGAAGAAGAAATCACCCAATTTGAGCCAAAAGGACAAAAAGGTCATTTTACAGGCGATTGATATCTGGAACCCAGTCCAGATTAAGGGGTAACTCTTGAAGGAATACTAAACGCAGTCCAGATGAGGTTAAGGGGCTGCCATCAGGTTAGCCCTTATCAAAGGGACCCGAGACAATCAATAACCATATTTATATCAACCCTAAAATCGAGAAACGATTTCTCTCAATCATTCATACATTCAATTCTCTAATCTGAAACTAAGAGCAGCGGTCTTTGTTGAGAACCGAGAGAAGAAAGATCGAGATCGAGAAAAAGAAGAATGAGTGCCATTGTGAAGCTCGGGGAGATGTAGCCGAAAATCGCGAGATTCGGATCGAAATGAGTTGGTGTTACGCCTCGAGAGATGAAGAAGTTTGAAAGGAAAATGGATTCGATCATTCTTTGTTCTTGAAAAGTATGAGCTCAACAAAGATGAAATTGAAGATGGTGATCTCCATTTGAAGTTCTAGTGGTACCGTGAACCCCATAAGATGAAATTGATGATGTTCAAATGAAGAACACGGGAGATGAAATTGAGACTGAATCTGAGATTTGAAAGATAGGTTCTGATGTTGGTGTTGATTGGTAGCCTGGCGATTGAAGAACCGAGAAGAACTAGAGATGGGTTTTGGAGCGTTGTTGCGTCAATTCGAGATGGTGAAGAAATTGAACCAAGAGAAGACCACGATGCTGATTGGTTTGTGGAGATTAGAAATGGGTACTTGCTGCGAGTGTGTGTTGATGCTCAAGAAGATGCTACAAGACCCCGGATGATACTGAGGTTGTGCGGTATTCTTCCAGTGGTTGCGGTTGTTGCGGGCAAGGTTGAGTTTATGGAATTGGTGATTGAGTTAAAGTGTTTGGCACCGCAAATGGATTGGTAAACGGTGTTGATCTTATGAGATGGAGATGTAGGCGGGGTCGAGAATTCGGTGCGGGGGAGATTGAGCTTTGACTTCTTTTGGAATGGGTGAAGTTCTCGCCACGAGAATGTTGTATGAATGGCTTGAAACTATAGATGAATGTTAGGCTTATTCACAGTGGATGGCTTGAACCCGGTGACATTGCGGGTGTTGGCATGGTTGATGCAAATTGCGGTTAGGAATGGAGACGGAGGTTTTGGTTTGATGTTGTTAGCCGCTTGAGATTGCAAGGGGGTAGGTGGTTTGTGTGATTTGCAAGGGCTGGCATTGCGGTGTAAAAGGTTATGTGCAGGCTGAGTGGCTATGTTGCAGCAAATGAGTATGAAAGCTGGTAGGACTTGTGGTGGAAGATGGCTTGTGAACCAGATGGAATTGATGGTTAGATGTTGGTTCAAGAGCGGCTACGACATGGCTTGTGTTGCAAAAGGTAGTGGTGAATGGGTAGGAGGCCTTGGAACTAGAATAAGAAGCTGCTGCCAGTGAGACATGGAGGGTTGCAGTGGGTAGAGTTGGTGTTGGTGCTATAGCTGGAGTGTGTAAGTTGCAGGGTATGAAGCTCCAGTATTACACCTGCAATGGAATGAATGGGCTTGTTGGCTTGAGAATGATTTGGTTTGGAAGCAGTGAGATGTGAAGAATGATTTAAGTGCGATTGCGGTTAGTACAGCCATCTTGTTTGGAAAGTTCTGAACGGGGAAGGCATGGCCATCGGGCGTGAAGTACTCGGCCGGTGCAAGAAGACCCGATCCCAGTAGAGTTAGCTAGGCGACTCGGTTACGATTCAGTGATTCCTTGACCCGCCGACTAACAGTTTGACCTGGATTTGACCTTTTGACCGTTAGTCCTAATCTGTGGGTTGAATATTCCGTCGAATATTCCCTTGACGACAACGAGAACTCGGGTGGCCGGCGCGGCGTTCCCTACGGATTCCGCCATAATACCATTTTTCCTAGGCGACCAAAATTCCCGAGAATTTTATATGGACTTCTCTCATGGGTGTGAAGACTTGGACTAGGAGTTGGATGGAGAATTTGGCTAAAATTTGGAAGAGAAGGTGGAAGAGTTGAGAAAAGCTCGGTTGGAAGTTGAATTGCTAAAGGAAAAGGATTCTAATCCTTGGAAGATTTGGAGAATATTGAAGCCTATAAATAGAGAAGTTTTCTACATCTTTCACACACATCTCTACACACACAACACTTTTCTTTTCTTATTCTTTGTGTGAACTCCTTAACATGAGTAGTGTAGGATCATAATATCGCAATGCATAGGGCTCGCGAGATCAATAAGCAGCAGTC